>PVIY010030680.1:0-30716 GCA_004026745.1 Myrmecophaga tridactyla | reverse complement strand
AAGAGTAGAACATATGGAATAAAAATAAATAATAGGGGGAACAAATGAAAAAATAAATTTAGTTTGAAATGCTAGTGATAAATGAAAGCAAGGGGTAAGGGGTATGGTATGTATAATCTTTTTTTCTCTATTATCGTTTTATTTCTTTTTCTGATGTCTTTTTATTTCTTTCTCTAAATCAATGCAAATGTTCTAAAAATGATGAATATGCAACTATATGATAATATTAAGAATTACTGATTGTATATGTAGAATGGAATGATATATTAATGTTCTTTTGTTAAGTTTTTTAATTAATAAAAAAGTTTAAAAAAAAAAGAAAGGCTGATGGGTTTGGAACACCTCTGTCAGGTGGAAAGGCACATGGCTGGTATCTTTGGTCCTTTGGCTTTTGTTTTCAAACAACTTCCCTGAGGCATTTTCTTTCTGCATCTCCAAATATCTCTGTTTATGCTAGCTCTAAAGTGTTTTCCAAAATTGTTCCCTCTTAAAGGACTCCAGTAAGTAACTCACCTTTAATGAGTGAAGACACATTTCCAGGGAAATGATGTAATCATGTAGACCCATCCACAATTTGCTGGGTCACATCTCCATGGAGGCAACTTAATCAAGAAGATCTCACCCCCCAAAATTGAATCAAATTAAAGAACATGTCTTTTCTGATTACACAACAGTTTCAAACCAGCACATTCTACCCTCTGCACCCCCAAAAGACATTATTTCCATATGTAAAATATATTAATTCCATTACAATATCACAAAGTCTTAAACTATTTCAGTAATAATACAAATACAATACAAAGTCAAAATCAGTACAAAATCTTATCAAGGTAAATTGCAGGCATGGTTTGTCCTTAGGCAAAAATTCTCCTCTGACTGTTGACATGTGAAACTCAGAATAAGTTATTTGCTTCCAATATACAAAGGAAGAACAGTCATAGGATACATGTTCCAATTGTCATAGGGAGAAATCTAAAGGATAACAGGGGTCACTGGACCCAAACAGTTACTGAAAACCTGTAGGACAAACTCCACTGGATTTCAAAGTCTGAGAGTCATTTATCCTCTGGGCTTTAGAAAGCAGCCCTTTCTACTCTTCTAAGGATTAACACAGCAACCCTGGTGTCTGCAAGTGCTACAGTGAGAGTTGCCCCATTGGGAAATGTTCTTTTGTTGGCTCCACCCTCTCCAAGCATCAGTTCACACCTGGTTTCTTTGCCATCTCCAGGGCACATGGTCAGTTCCCTCAAAGCAATGGGTCAATTGCCAGGCTCCTCCAAATGCCTGGGGAATTTACTTTCTGAGGCCTGAAGTGGCAAAACTCTTCCTAAGCATCAAGGTTGAAGGTCTGCCTTTTGCTTTTGGGGCAAACTTACCCTCTCCACGTGCATGGGTGGATCCACTGTCCTGGCCCTAAGTTTCTGGGCTTCAGACCTTAGCGTCCATGAATTTGACTTTGAGGTCATTTTTCCATCAACCTGTCCATTTTATGTCCCTTTTTTCTCATATTGGCAGTGGTTCTGCTCATTTAGATCTCACAAAAAATTTGTTGGTTTTCCATGCAATATATGGGGATCGTAGCCATCAGACAATACAACTTTCCACAAATCCTTTCTGGATAACTCCATCTTCAATCCTCACTTGTCCTGTAATGGCTTACTTCTTCAATATTTGCTTAAATCCTCATGTGGGACACTATTCACTGGGGCCTTACTCTTTGGAAGCCCCAAATTTTCCAGACCATCAATTCTTATTTTCTTTGTACCCAAGAGTTGGTTTTCAACTGATCTCTTTTCTGTCACATTTTACTTTAAGCTGCAAGGAGAAATCAGGTTACATTTTTTACAATTAATTAAAAAATTTCCTCAGCTAAGTATCATGGGTCATTGCCTTTAAATTCTAACTTCCATCAAGCAGCAGTACACAATTTTGCCAAATTCTCTGGCACTTCAAAATAAAGATTGCATTTCTTCTAGTTTGCAATGATATGTTCATCATTTCTGTCTATAGCCTCACTGAAGGTATCTTTATAATCCACATTTCTACTGACAGTCTCTCCAAAGCATTTTAGGCCTTCTTTATCAACATTCTAACAACACCTCCAGAATCTTCCCCTTATCCATTAAAAAAAGCTGTTCCAACATGTTTTGTATTTGCAATTTACAGCACCCCACTTCTGGTACCAAAATGTGTTCTGGTGTGTTAATGCTACTGTAAATGTGATATACTAGAAATGTGTTGGCTTTTAAAAGGAAATTTATTAAGTTACAACTTTAAAGGTCTAAGGCCATAGAATGTCCAAACTAAGGCATCCAGAGAAAGATACCTTGGCTCAAGATCCCGCCTTGAATATATGGAGGCACATATTGATGGAAACAATCTAACCAAAGCATCCACCTTAAACAATAGGTATGCCCCCATATGTGGATTAGTCTTGAAAGAACATGAGTTTTCTGTGGTGCACAACAGCCTTAAACTAAATATATATATATATTTCCTGAATATGTCTCACAGGACGAAAACTAGTAGTAGTGCATTTTAACAAATGGAGATTTTCTATCCTTTTAGGGAAAAGAACTAAAGCTGGCACCCACTGATCTAGTAGTAAAAGCTCTGTATCATAGATAGAAGGCTAAATAATGAAATCAGGAAAATATTACTGTTTGACTTGGACAATTATAGTAGATAAGAATCTGGTTGGCATGGGAAATTTAGCTAAATAGGTAATATATTAACCAGATAATTTTGTTTTAATTTTTGAAAGGAAAATTCTATCCATATACCCAGGTACCCAAGTACCCATATAGATAGTAGTAGGGATCAAGTTGAATACACAGCAATTTTTTGTTGATGAACACTGACCTAAACAGAGTTTCTTGAAGGATGAGTAAACACACACAAAGGCACAAATAAACACACACACCAAACAGCAAACAAAAAGTCTTGATGAATGTGACATTAAGAAAGGTGACATTCATATCAAGTAATATATTTAATGTAAAAAATATATATATATTTAATTATAGGTTGGATGATCTATGGATGTTCAGAAAAACATAATAAACTATATACTCAGAGAAGCAATTGAGGCTGGAGAAATATATTATAAAGTAGTCAAAATATAAAACAATGAAACTAGGTGAGATTAGAGTGTGACAGCATAGAGAAAAGACATCTTAATAGGGACCATTCAACATCTAGAGATTAAGGAGATGAGAAGAAATCAATAAGAGACCTAAGAGTAACTCCAGATAGATAGGAAAAAAAACTGAGACAATGGCATGTCCTTGAAGTACAGTGAAGAGACTCTTAAAAAGAGAGCAATCAACTGTGAGTAACACTGAAGTCAGAATAAGAAAGAAAGTGAGTATTGATCATAGGACTTAGTGATGTGCTGATCACAGGTGACATTGATGAAGGTACAGGTGGCTGAGTGGTTTGGGTGAAAGCCTTATTGGAATGGGTTTAAGAGAGAATGAAATTTGAGAACTAGATGAAAGCATCCATAGATAAAATATTTCCAAAGAATTTTACCATAAAGGTAAGGAATGAAATGAACCAATACTTGGAGAGAAAATGCAGTCAACAAGGTTTTCTTTTAAGGAAGTAACACAATGTCAGCATGTTAAAAATATAATCTTGTAGAAAGTGAAACAAATTGATCTGCAGGAGATAAAGGAGAAAACAGCTGTAGCAATACTCTTCAGTAGATAAGAGAGGATGCAATCATTGCCCAAGTGGATGGACTGGCTTTGCTAGGAGCATGGACAGTACAGTCATAGTAAAGAAGGGAAGGTAGAGTATGTCCTGCAGATCAAGTGAGTCATGGTGAGAAGCTTTTTGAAAGTAAATTATATCAAAGCAATACTAAGAGTATATAGAAGAATAGGCAACCTGTTTACTTTAAAAATCCTTTTTTGTTGTTTTTATCTTGTTTTCACATCCATTTATCCTAAATACCTAATAAAGAGACCAATTACAAAGGCTAATGAGAAAATGGATCATTGGGGACCTGATTATTAAATCATAGACATATTTGCAGAGTATAAACATGCCCACCAGAGAAGAGTAAAAAATATTTATGAGATAAAGATGCATAAGGCCGGTAAGGAAAATCAGAAAACCAAGGCTGATATGTTTTAGATGAAACCCTTTCTGACCTGAATGCCCAACTAATACAGACAAGTAGAATGTGTCATATTCTAATCCTACAATACAAATCGCTTTTTAATTCTACCATCTTATGGGAAACTAAGTGTGTCAGACCACTTAACCTCTGTTCTTGATGTCACAGGAAAACAAGTTTTGTTTTTATATGGAACTAGAAGTTCTGAGAGCACAGAACTTAAAGTTGCAATTGGTCTATGAAATATTTTGAAAGGAATTGGAAGAGCTGAGAGTTGGTATTAAAGGATTTCAAAAGATATTGAGGCAAATATATCCTTGGAAATTACCAGTTTGTCAATATATTATTAAAATGACATTCTTTGGAAAATCAGACTACCTTGAAAGATGAACTGAATTAGAATGCTTTAGATTTGCACTGTATATATCCAATTCCTAACTTTTGTAATAATGATTCTTTTCTCTAGTAATATAATTAGCTCACAGTTCTCCACATTACTCTAAGAAGCAATACATTAAAATAATTTCATTTTCACTGAATGAAGAAAAAGAACTTCTACTTTCAAACTGGAACCTTATTAAAATTTATTATATATTATATATAAAAATAAAATTTTTATGATTCACAAAACATGCCAAAAGTTGTGATAAGCAGCAGATACACAAATAGATTACATAATTTTTATAATTAAGTCAATGTTTAACTAGATTTACAATAGTTAATGTATTTTACCATGAAAAATATGAAATTCAAGTTTTATTTCAATTAACACAGTCCTGGTCACAAATGAGATAGTATAACACTTGATTATTTGTTTGGATATTGTGTTGTGACTCTCCCAGTCTTCTATGCTTATGGTTTTCTTTGACATCATAGTTACTATCTACATTTGAAATATAAATTTTGAAAAGTATGCCATACATGTTACATGCCTCCAAAAATATTCATGGACTTTTATAATTAAGGGATTTGATCTCCTTTAATAGAAGTTACCGTTTTATACATCTATCTTAGCTTTTTTTAAAACAACTTAACAAGATGTTGATATCTTTCTTATTTTAAGAAAAAGTATGGTGGTGTTCCAAATGAAGCATCTATGTTATCACTATTGTAAACAATGGAGTACATTAGGACATCTGAATTTAAAAAAATTGATAAAAAATTTTAGCATTTTATAAAAGCAGTAAGATTTAACTGATATAAAGTTTGAGTTATTAGGCTTTATGGTTTTTAGGATAAATATGAATTCTATTAAGTTTCTCATTTATGTAACAAATTCTGGATAATTTTTTTTAATAATTAAATGCATTTTATTACATTTTTCAATTTACAATGGCTGTCAGGCTCCACCTCAAGTTTCGGTCATTCTGGCCCAGAAAGAAAGCACATACAGTCACCAGTAGAGTGATCAGGCTTTATTCATTACTCTCTGTGCTGCAAGCTGTGGATGCAGGGATGGGTTTGTCTACCATTGTTACACAAAGGTGGCAGCATGTCACAAAATCTTATATAAGATCTGCTGAGTCAAAGTTATATAATAAGTGCTAAATCATTCTTTCCTGTAAGTACTTTAGGCAGCCATTTTAGCAGGAGGTTCACGTCTTCAAATACCCTGTGCCCCGCAATAACATTATTTGCTTTAAAACATTAACCATGCAAGCATAAGAGCAATAAAATTACATTCTCCAAAATTAACGTGTTACAGTTATTTTCAGGTATTTTCCCTGAAGCATCATTTGGTAATGGTAAAATTGAATGGTGACATTTTAAAATAACTTTAATAGGGCAGTTTTCAACAGAAAAGTATAAAGCCTTTTAAATTTAATTTTACTTGTTGCTTAATATTGCAAATTTATGCTAGAATAAAATTTTATTTACTCTTACACATGGTGTGCTGGTAATTGTTAAACAGCCAGGACTCCAATGGCAGCAGAGGAAAATCCTGATTTGTAGTATTTGTTGATTTTAGTTGTACTTTACCTTGGCTGATTTCTAGCTACAAACATGATGTCTCTGAATTTGAATTTGGTAAGAAATGCTCAAATCAGTTCTACCAAGCCAGTTTGAACTGGCTTGACCAAACCATCACTGTGAGACCCTTGAATTGCTTTCAAGTTAGTGCTATGAGAAATGCACTTTATAGGGAGCATCTTTATGTAAGTAGTTTTGTTTTCTGAGGAATTTTCTTTAAAGAAACTTTAAATGTTTGGGAAAAATTGTCTCATCCTCTCTGAAAACAGATTTGTTTTCCACAGCATTGTGCCAATATTTACAAGGAAATATAGAATGATATTCATGAAAGAAATATCTGTTAAATTATGAGTTATGTGTCATTTTCTTTTGAACTGAAATTTTTAAAAAAGCGGGTTTGTTCAGAAATTACTTCATTGTAAGTTTGAGTTTTTCTTTGTATGCTGTATGGTGGCGGTCACATTTCATTGTTTTCCCATGTGAGTATCCCCTTACTGCAGCACCATTTGTTGAATTTTTTGTTTGACTTGGTTTTTCATTTGTTTGCTTCTTTGTTTGGGAAGTTCATTAGCCAGGAATCAAACCCGGGTTTCCCACATGGCAGATGAGCATTCCACCACTGAATCACCCTCACACTGCTCGTTACAAGTTTTTGAAAAAATTCCTCAGCTACCTCTTTGTATCAAAATTCATGTTCCTCTTTTCTTGGTTATCATTAAAATTCTTCTTGCAGTTGATTTATTGATTAAATCATTAATTAAACACCAACTTAAAATTTTCATTCAGATAATATAAGCATGAGAAAAAATTCCCATTTCATAAATATAAAGATGTTGATGAAATTTTCCAGATGGGACATATCTAGGTTACAGGCACCAAGACCCAGAAGCAGAAAACTACCTGAACTACTGGGGTTTCCTTTATGCTCCTACCCAGTCACTACCTGCTTTGCTATCCTTCCCCTAAAGGCAACTAGAATCCTAGCTTTGAACAACATTGACTTGTTTTGCCAGTTATTAAACTTAAATCAATGAAATATAATGATATATATTATTTGGTGTCTGGATTCTTTGTCTCTACAATATGTTTGTGGGGTTCATCCAGGATTTATGGGAATGATATTATGTAGATATATTATGATAAGTTTTGAGCATTTTTGCAGTTCCTGGTTTGGGTGGTCATTACTATTGCTTCTGTAAATATTCTAGGGTGCATTTTTGGTAAAAATGTGTGCTAAATTACATTGGGTACATCCATAGCAGTGGGTTTATAGGGCCAGAGTGTATGTTCAGTTTTAATAGATATTGCCAAATGATGTTTCCAAGATGGTCTGCTGATTTGGACTCTCTCCAGCAGGGTATGAAAATGTATAATTTTCATTAATTTTGTTTTAAGGTATGTTTCATGATACCAGCTTTAATTAATATTTTTCTAATAACTGGTGACTTTTAACATGTTATTGGCCATACGTGTGTTTGATTTTGTAAAAAAATGTTCAAACCTTTTTTGTCCATTTTTCTATAGTATTTTCTAACTTATTCTCATCCACTTGTACATGTTCTTTATATATTCTAGCTGAGTCCTAAGTAGTATACACTTGTGGTCAATATCTTCCAGTGTTCTGCAGGTTGCCTTATTAATTTCATTCTGGTATATTTTAATTAATAAAAATATTTTTAATGCAGTCCAATTTTCTTTTATTTTGTTGGATACTGCTTTTTCTGTTGTGTTTAAAAAAATCTGTGGTATCTCCAAAGTCACTAATATGTTTTCTTTTGTGTTCAACTAAAGGCTTTTTTGCTTTATAATTCAAATTTAGTTCTGCATTTGATCTGGGAGTGATTTTTATTTGTCATGTGTGGTAGGGGCCAAGGTACCATTTTCCAAATTAGTAGCCAATTTACCAAGGAGAAAAGTTTTAAAAGGTCATGCTGTCTTTATTGATCTGGACTCTACATTTTGTGCAATTAATCAATTTGTCTATGCTGCATTTATAAGATACTGTCTTAATTATTATAAATTAATAATTTTTATGTCATTTAGTGTAAGTCCTCCAGGTTTATTCTTCCTCAAATTGTTTTTGTTGTTCTTAGTCCTATATATTTCCATACAGACCCTAGAATCTGATGGCAAATTTCTGGAAAAGAAACCTCATGCAAGTATTAAAAGCATAAAATACATTAAAAAACTTTATAACATTGATGTTCTAATCCATAGTATGGAACATCTCTATTATTTAAGTAATTTTATTTATGTCAATACATCATTTATGAAATTTCTGTCTATAGTTTTCAATGCAGACATCTCTCATATTTCACATTAGGTTTATTCATCCCAATTGGTACTGGAGACTATTGCATATAAAACTAAAAAAAAAATCTTATTTCTATTTGCTTGTTGCTGATATATAGAAATACCATTGATCTTTACACATATATACAAATGATTCTGCATGTTATATCCAGTGACCTTTCTAAATTCATTTGTAAATTTTATTAGTAGACAGATTGTGCCAGCTTAAAGGATGTATGTACCCTAGAAAAGCCATGTTTTAATCCTAATCCCATTTTATAAAGGCAGCCATTTCTTCTAATCCCTATTCAGTACTGTGTTTGAATCTGTAATTATATCATCTCCCTGGAGATATGACTCAATCAAGAGTGGTTGTTAAACTGGATTAGTTGGAGATGTGTCTCCACCTATTTGTATGGGTCTTGATTAGTTTGCTGGAATCCTATAAAAGAGGAAACAATTTAGAGAAAGCTTGAGATTCTGAGAGTGCAGAACGATGCAGCCATGAGAAGCAGAGAGTCCCCCAGCCAGCAACCTTTGGAAATGAAGATGGAAAATGCCTCCCAGGGAGCTTCATGAAGCAGGAAACCAGGAGAGAAAGCTAGCAGATAATGTCATGTTTGCCATGTGCCTTTCCAGATGAGCGAGAAACCCTGACCGTGTTCACCATGTGCCTTCCCAGATGAGAGAGAGACCCTGAACTTCATCGGCCTTCTTGAACCAAGGTATCTTTCCCTGGATGCCTTAGATTGGACATTTCTATAGACTTGTTTCAATTGGGACATTTTCTCAGCCTTAGAACTGTAAACTAATAACTTATTAAATTCCCCATTTTAAAAGCCACCCTGTTTCTGGTATATTCTGGCATTCTGGCAGCTAGCAAACTACAGCACAGACGTTCTCAAATTTTCTACATAAGCAATAACATCATCTGCAAGTAATGACGATTTTATTTTTTTCTTTTCATGCATTATGCCTTTTTTTAAGTAGTTAATGTATTTGATACAATATTGGATAGAAGAGGTGATCATAAGCATCACTATTTCAATCTTGTTACCAATGTTTTACAATTATGTGACATTTATTGTACAGTTTTGTAATTTTAGCTATTTGGAAAATTACTTTCTAGAACCAACTTCCTTAGTTTTTTCAAATGTTCTTTATGCCACTTTCAAGATGTTATAAACATCTTGAAAATAGGATTTTCCCTATTTCTTCCAGTGAATGTTATTTATTGAGTGCATTATTATTATAATTTTAATATACCAAAACCACCTATTACTTCCTCTTTAATTTTGTTTTAAATATCAGAGATTATGTTTGCTGTACACTATTTTAGATTTTCAACAATTTTCATGAGACAGATTGGTCTTTAATTTTTCTGTTTTACAATATTCATGTCAGATAATGGAATCAAGTATATTATAATGTCATTAAAAGAGTTAGGAAATGTTTGCTATTATTCTACTCTAGAAAGATTATGTAGGGTTGATGTTATTTCTTCCTTAAATATTTGGAAGAATTCTATGGTAAATCCATTTGGGTTTGTCTGGGATTTTCTCTGTAGCAATTTTTTTTTTTTTTGCTTTTTAAAATTATTTATTTTTTATTGATATATATCATATATTCACATATCATTTAATCACCCAAAGCATGCAGTCATTGGTTCACAATATCATCATTATTGCTGTGCACTTATCATCATATCAATTTTGTTTGTGTGTGTGAAAAATAACATATACAAAAAAGCAACAAATTTCAAAGCATGTTACAACACTTAGTTGTAGAACAGATTTCAGAGTTTGGTATGGGTTACAATTCTGCAGTTCTTGCTTGGCTTTTAATAGGGGTTGAATTAAGTCTATGGATCAGTGTAGGGAGAACTGACATCTTTACTATGATTAGTCTTCCACTCCACAAACATGGTATGCCTCTCCACTTACTTAGGTCTTCTTTGGTTTCTTTTATCAGCACTTTATAATTTTCAGCATGCAGACCATGCACATGTTTTGTTAAGTGTATACCCAAGTATTTTATTTTCTTTGGAGCAACTGTAAATGGTCTCATGTTTTAAAGTTTGGTTTCTCCACGTTGTGTGATGTCAGCTGTAGGTGTTTTGTAGATGCTCTTTACCAAGTTGAGGTAGTTCTCTTCTATTATTGCCTTACAGAGAATTTTTAGCATGAATGGATGTTGGATTTTTTTTTAATGTTTTGTCTGCATTGATTGAAATGATTATATGGTCTCTAGTTTTTAACTTGATGATACAGTGGATTACATTTATTTATTTTCAGATGGTGAATCATCCTAGCATACCTGGAATAAATCCCACTTGGACATGATACAACATTCTTTTTATGCATTTTAGATAGTTTGCTGATATTTTGTTGAGGAATTTTGCTTCTACATTCATGAATGATATTGATCTGTAGTATTTTTGCTTTTGTGCTGTCCTTGTATGTCTTTGGCATGAGATAAATATTGATTTCATAAAACAAATTAAGAAGTGTTCCTTTTTCTTCTGTTTTTTCGAAGAAATTATGAAAAACTGGCCTTAAGTCTTCTTGTAGCAATTTTAAATAACTGATTTTATTATACCAAAATAATCAAAAGATATTATACAATTGCTATTTTTCCATTTCTTGTTCTGTTAGCTTTGGTAAGCTTTATATCTTAGGGATTTTTCTGTCTCATTCAAATCATCAAATGCATTGTTGTAAAATTGTCTATACTATTCTAATATTGCCTTTTTGATATCTATAAGCTACCTGAAGATATTCTTTTCTCTACTCTTGATGTTGGTATTTTGTTTCTATTTTTATTCACCAATATTGCTAGGGATTAATCAACTTAGTAACTTTTTTAAGACCCAATCAATCTCTGTTTTCAAAATTCCTTTTATTACTGTGTATTTGTCTATTTCTCTGCATAGAACAGTATTTATTTTCTTTATTTGTTTTGAAGGTATTTTATTGGGAACTTGAAAACTCAGTATTTAGATATTTTTCTATTTAATTGAAAATTTCATTTGAAATGTCCTCTTTCACAATGTTTTCTTTCCTAAAATCTACTTTGTTTGATATTAATACAGCTATATAAACTTTTATTTGGTTAGTGCCTATATAGTTTATCATTATTTCCCATCCCTTTGCTTACAAAGTTTCTAATCTTTAAATTTAAAGAATGTCTTTGGTAAGAGACTTCTACTAGTTTTGTTTTTGATTCACTCTGATGCTCTAAGTCTTCTAATTGGAACATCAATCTATTTCCATTTAATGTGCATGCTTTCGTAGGTGATTTATATTCATACTCTTATATATTTTCTTTTTGACTCATATACTCAGTGTTTCTTTCTTTTTCCTTTCTTTAAGACTTTGGGTCTGGTCAATTTTTATTAAAATATTTCTTTTCATTACTTATTACAAATTTATTTTAACGTTATTTTGGTGATTTACTGAGAAATTACAATATGCCTTCTTGACATATTATAGTCTAACACAATCTTCTTAAATTTTACCCACTTCCCTGGTAATTATTGAACCTTAGAACTCTTGAACTCCATTTATACTTTCCTGCCTTCTGCATTGTTTTCATAAAAAATGGTTTTACATACATTTTAAAAACATGTAAGTCATTGAATTTGTTTTACAGTCAAATTCATTTATTGTAATACATTTATATAATCATTCTTCATTCTGTCCTTTCAATTCCAAATTTCCTTTTGAGATCAGTTTCCTTTTTTCATAAACACCAGTGTCTTTTATCTCTGCTTTTTGCTAGTCTAAACTATTTTTATTTTCCCTTCATTTTGAAGGAAATCTTAATGAAAATAGGATTCTAGGTTGGCTACTTTTATTTGGTAACCCTGAAGATATCATTACACTTTCTTCCAACTTCCATTCTTCCTTCAGCTGTGAGTCTTACTATTTCAACTTTGAGGTTAAAGCCTTGAATTACAGAGATGCTCCAAGGAGAAACTACAGTATCAGAGGGAAAATTGGCCAAGATCCCAAGAAAAACATTAAGATAGAGGATTGAAGAAGAAAAGCCAGTAGAATGAAGTAAAACAAACAAAAATAATGAGAGGGAGAAAAGTGTCTCAGAAGTGAATCAGTAATTGGATTGAAAGGAAGGGAATTTTTGAGGGAGAGTGATTCATTCATTTAATCAGGAAATAAATTTGCACTCTGTTCCTTCTGTATTTCAGATATTGCTGTAGGTACTTGCCAGATGAATGAAAAAATGAGCATATTACTAAGTAAGTGATATAATATGTTGTAAGGTCATAAAATATATGCAGATAAAAGAAGATGTTCAGTATGCTGGGTATCTGAAATGCAGGAAATGGAAAGAAGGAAAGGGATGTTTTCCATATTATATAGAATATATAGTTCATTGAATAGATGAAATCTGAACCAAAATTTGATGAAAGAATTAACCAAAGGGATATCTGAGAGATAGGTGTTAAAGGCTAAGTAAGAGGCAAATGGGTCATGACTGGATATTTTGAACAATATCTAGGTGGCTGAAGCAGATAGAAAAAAGGAAAAGGAGGCAGAGAGAGGCGGTTAGAAATGGAGTGAGTTTGACATATTAAGGCGGTATTACAAAGACTCTGGATTTTTCTCTGAGCAAACTAGAAAGCCACTGGAGGATACTGAATAGAGGAGAGTGGCATGATCAGAAAGATCTTGCAAAATTATCACAGTGCTGTTATATTAAGATGTGAATCAGCAGTATGAAAAGGCATCAAAGATCAAAAGTAGCCTTTGAATTTTGTAAGAAAGAGCTTACTAATAATTTAAGGATGAACAATTTGGTTAATCATAAATGTAGAAAAAAACATTAAAATGTCATAGAATTCATGAAGTCTTTAATGAGCTTCCCATTCTGTATATTTTGGGAAGTTTTTATTAATTATAAACTTCTGCAAAGTTTTTATTTACTTACTCAATTATACATCAGTTCTCAACACCGAAGTCTTGTCTTATGCTTATTATTGAAAAAAATAAAATACTCTCAAGGCAAAGATGATGCATGTTTTATTTTTGCTATCACCACCAAACCTGCCATATCATCCAGTATTCTATTAATATTTGGTGATTTAAATTTATAATTCAGTGCTGCTTAGCATCCATATTGTAAGTACACATGTTGGAGTACTTCATAGTATCAATGATAGAGGTAATTATTGTGGGTGGCTTGGAATTGGTTCTTGTGTTAACCATTATAATCAAGGAGCAGTGTATTAGAGTGTGTCATGCTTTGTTGGTATTAGCAGTACAGAATTCCATTAACTCCATTCAAACAGAAAGACAAACAGGGCACATTACCCCAGAGATTACAGTTAGTAGCCTTGGCAGAGCTTTAACTTACCCAATCTTTCCTTACTGGGACCTGAACAAGCCCTTGATTTCATCTGCCCCCTTTTCCTTAAATGCTCGGCTCTGCTAAAGTGTTAGTAATTTAGTTAGTATCAGTTTATCCCATGTTGGTTTCAGACCATTCTCTTTAGTAATATTAAACACACAAGGATTCTTCAGGAGAATTTTCTAACATCTCTCTATTATACTTCTGTCTATTTCTTGGCCTAGTCACAATTTCCTCATACATATGAAATATGTAATCAATTTATTCATTTATTTTTATTTCACATACATCCTTTTATAAAATAGCTTACATTAAAAAAGTCTTATGTATCATAACAAAGATGAGATTTTTAATTATGTAAAAAGCATTGTAAATAAAATCATTTCCATTCCTTGAAAAATAACTCTATAAGATTTTGAGGACCTTTTGATTAATAGAGTATAAATTCCTCATTGACGTAGTCAGATATGCATAATTAAATGTCGGCCATTGTGATTTTCTGAGGAAAAGGGACACATAAAATGATGAGGTGTAATCATTTACTTCTTTTAAGTACCTAAGAGTCTAACTTTTCTATAATCAGCTTCACCGTCAACTAAAGAACCTTATCTAAATACAATTACTTTAAATTTGAAATCAAATATGGGAAATTACTGAAAGTCCAGCTCAAAAATATGACCACACTCCACTACTTCTCTGTTGAAATCTAATTCTTTTCTGCTGGTGGAACAAGGTCGGTAATGCTCCATCCTGTTTGGGTACTAAGCCTGTAGATTGCACTGTAAAGATCCTTTCTGCATAACAACAAAATACAGCTATTGGATTTCAATATGAAGTGATGAAGTTCTAGACACTTGGATGCATTGTGGAAAAGCTAAAAATGTTAAATCATTTCAGAAAAACCTTGATGCATGTTCAAATAAATTTCAATTATAAACTTGCATTTATAATTGAAATTTATTTATTTATTTTTAATACCCTTCACCCAGATGGACAAAATGTATTTTGAAATATTAGACTGTCCTATCTTTCTCCTATTGGTGTTTCCTAGCTGTGCATAATTCTGTACTGCATGGTAAAAGTAAGCACTCACCTTTCATGTCCACCTACATCCACCCCAAATACACACACATACCAGTTTTTTGGATATTGTTAAATTTTACTCGTGTATCCTTTTGAGGGTTTGACAATGATTTGAAAGCCTAAGCTTTCAATTTCAAGGGCAGAAACTTTAGAGGAATGAGGTTTGTAGATTCTAGAAACATTGACTTACAATAGCAACAGTAAAAACCTGAAGAAGCAGACATAAATCCATAAATATCAGATGCAGAAATGCCTGACATTATTGTTTTCCTCCAAGATATAAATATAAAATATAAAAATACATTTTAGGGAGAAACAAAGGAGTTTCAGATTGAGGCAAAGAATGTTGGGAGCAACTATTTATTGTAAGAAAGGACCACATATTCTCTCCTAGGCCATAAAACCTGTCTATAAATCTAGAAGAGTCTGCCAATAACAGTATCCATACAAGATTTGGAAGGCAGACAAAAAGAAAAAGCCATCAGCAATTCTTTTCCTACCATACCAGCAGGTACAATTGTGAGTAAATACCATATATGAAGATTCAATGGCTTCCAGGAGAAGACTTGTGAATCACTTCTTTTAGTGCTAAAGACAGCTTGGATCATTGGCATTGGCCACATTGTCATTCCTGCATTCCTAGATTTCATGACGCCTAGCAGCACATTTCTATTATTGTTGTTTACCTGTTTTTTTGTCTTTTTGTTATTTGTTTTGCCTTGTTTTATTTCCCCAGCCTATTTAGCAGAGAACATGTAATTCAGCCTACTGTGTGCATACCACTAATGTGTGTCAACCAAGACATAAAAGATGACACTGGGCAGTTCGGATTGGTGACAGAGTCAATATTGCAGATTCTGAGGCTTCATATTGTACCCAGTGTATAGATAGGCACATATTTGAACTTGATATCATCCTGAAGATTTTAAATGTATTTCTAAAGGTTGAGAATTTTAAACAGTGGAAGGGTAACATCAGGTTGGAATTTTAGGACATAATAATATGACAGCTGTGAGAAGGATAGTCTGAAAAAAATAGTTCAAGGGTTATTATAGTAATCTAAGTGAGAAATGAGAACATGAACTAAGGCAATGTCCATGATATTCAATAAGAGTGGGAAAATAGGAAGAGTAGCAAATTTAGCATGGCAGAAAAAGAGTTTAGTTTCACACTAAGACTGTCTGTAGGACATGTGGTAAGATATTGATGAAGAAAGAAGACTCTGGAATCAGAAAGTTTGAGTGCAGATCTTTGCTTCATAACTTCTTAGTTACAAAATCTTGGATGAGCTACTTAGCTTTTGTTTGTCCCAGTGGGTGCCTTTTTGGTGTGTTCAGTGAGGTGATGCATGGAAGTTACTTTGCATAGTTTTGGCACATTTTTATCATTCTTTGAGCTATTATTTCTATGAAGATGATAATAATGAACCTGATACTGATTACAATAATTCAAATAAAGAAAACTGGCTAAAAAATTGTATATAAAGGTTTTGAATTAGGATATGATTTGAACTATAGATTTAACATGCATGCAATGTAATTTGATTATATTCAGAGAGATATATAAAGAAATTGTTCAGAAAATTTCACATATGTGCATATACACTGGGTAAAATATGAAGCCTCGGGATCTGCAAAGCCTACTGAGTTAACAATCTTTTGTCATAGCTAACATCAGCTCTTAAATAATATTGTGGGAATGCGCTATCAAATTACCATTGTGAATCATCTGGCTTTGAATTAGTAACTCAATAAATTGATTGGAATTCTGAAATAGTGAATTTAATAACAGATAATTTCAAAATAAACATTAGAGGGCGGCTGCCGTGGCTCAGCAGGCAGAGCTCCGACCTGCCGTGCTGAAGGTCTGGAGTTCGATCCCTGGTGCCTCCTGCCCATATGCAAATTAAAATAAATAAATAAATAAAATAAACATTAGAAAATATCTATTATAGTATCCTCCACCCACATGTTTATTAGGAAATTGAATTGCATTTCCTTGTATTTTCAGGGTGTTACTCTCATTCCTAAATTAGCATTGCTAACAGTCATGGTTCTCATGCCTACAGAAATAAAATAATTATGCAGTTATGTGTACATTTAAATTGGTTGAGTCTGTCTTCAACATATTGTTTCAACTAGAAATATTTAAAAATTGTGCAAATTATAGATGTAAAGTAAAATTATTGTGAGAAAAGATTCTACATATTTTTTTATCCTAGTTCTTCAAAAAATCTTTGATCGTTGAAGCACCATGTTGAAATGACTTAGGAGTTGTGAAACAATGTTCTCTTAATAATCAGTCTTTGTACGACCTTTTCTAAATTTCCCTAAGGTGGTGCTTTCATCTCTTTCTAAATTAAGTTTTCCTATGTGTTGCAGCCTTAATTATGAGTAGATTTTTGAATTTTTTTATCATAACTTCTCCACTTTGATGTGGATAATGACCCAGAGCTATACAAAAATAAAGCAATATAGTAATGCACATATAATAATGAGAGATTACAGCAGCTTAAAATAGATTTAGTAGGGTTACATTTCAAAAATCAAATTATTGTTGTATCTATGTGTGTTCACTTGAAAAATAGAAATTAAAATATAACTTACTGTCTGATACAGCTAGTCTATTTCTTTTAAGCAACTCATCTTCACAGAAGACCATGTTAAATCTCTAGTCAAAAAATACAAATGAAAATGTTAGACCAGTAACTCATCAGATAAGGAAAAAGTTCTATTTAATTGACAATTCTGGCTAACTATGTAAAGTGAGGACAATTCTTTCTTGATTTCACATTTTGAGCAAGTTAGAGCAGATGACCCAAATTTAGTTTGGCAATCAAGTTGTTGCTATTGGGAGCAGTAAGACATCTGGGATAAGTTGCAGGTCTAAGTAAAAATGAAGTTTACTGGGTAGATGATTGCAGGAAGGAAAAACTATATTTAAAGGTTAAACTAAAGGGAGATGATATTGAAGATTAATGAAGTAGCAGCACACAGTTTTTCTTTCTCACATCTATCTACAATTCAATCACCATTGATCCCTTAATGATTATTAGATTATATATTTTTTCATCTTTGCCACAAATAATATGCTACTGTTATATAGGTAAGACATGGGTCTAATTTTAAAGGAAAATGAAGATATATCAAGAAAAAATGCATGTATTAATGGAACACAATCTGATCTAGCAAAAAGCTAGAGGTATGGTAAAGAATCGCCTTTAAGGGCATCAAATTTAATATTTTTTAAAAATAAAAGACAGATAAGATGGAAAAAATAAACATGCTTTGAATAAGCCATGTTCTCTGTGGCTAGTAAAATATTCATAATTATCCATAGGTGGGAAAATTGTTTCTTCTTCTAATCTGCTCTAATCACATTAATTTTCTTGCTTCTTATTGAATGATCTAGGAAGATCAAGATCCATTCTGTTTATTTCTAAGCTTTAAATAAAATGTAACTATTCAGAAAATAATATTCTATATAGAGATAATATAGTTAAAGAATATTTGTCCCATTAATATAATCTAAAAGATTATATACAAATATTTTTTTTGAAATTTAAGGAACAAGAAGCAGGGGGGTTGTGGGAAGATGATAGTGTAGTGAGTTCCAGAAATCATTCCTTCCACCAGAGCAACTATTAAATAGTCTGAGTAAGTATTAAACAGCTTAGCGTTTAAAACAGCTATCTTTAAACACCAGAAAAAAGAAGAACGCTTTACAGCATTCAGAGAATGATAAGTTATGATAAAGAACATTAAATTGTATGTGTTACCAACACACATAACCCCCTCTTGTAGCAGGAGGCTGTCAGATCCAGCCCCTGGATAATGTGCTGGTGTCAGTAAGGGACAGAAGCATTCTCTTCCTGAAGGCCAGGGGTGGGCACAGCCAATCCTGATCAGAGCTTTTGATCAGCAACTTTGGATCACTTGATTCCCAGCTCTGAGGGCAACCATTGTTTTAATCCATCCCAGACATTGGCAGTGGCAGAGAAGACTTACAGATGGTATACTTCCTCAGGGCTGCTTGGGACAGTTAGTTGCATGCAATTTGTGGCCCTTGACCCTCTGTTGGCTAGGAAAGACTAAGTTGGAGAAATCCTTTCAGTCATGCCCCATCTCCCAGAACTTACCCTCCAGGAAAAAGCAGCTTGAGACATCTAAAGGAATGCAAGAAACTATATAGGCAGATAGGCTGAGGCAAATGTTTGCCAGATTCAAACAACCATAACAGGGAGGTCAGTATCCAGGGAAAAAGAGGGACAACCAATTCATATAAACAGCAGAACTCCAAAACAAATGAATAGCAAAATCCAGGACAAAACACAGACCCAGCAATACAGGGAAAACAGTGCATACTGCATTTGTCCTAGGCAGATCTTCGTAATAGGGGAGCTGAAGCTCTAGAAAATCTCTGTCTTATCCCAAGCTGACTACAAAATAAGGAAACAGTCATCTCAGGAAATAAATCCTAGACTTTAAATTTTAAAATATTAAAATGTACACATGAAACAACAATACAAGACAAATAAAGAGACAGGAAATGATGATGTATTCAAAGGAAGAGGATAAAACACCAATGAAGAAGATAAGAATGTGGACACACTGAACCAGCCTTTAATAATATAATATTGAAAAATATGCAAGGAAATGAAGGAAAATACAAATAAAGAACTAAAGGATATTGGTAAAACAATGACTGAGCAATAAGAGAGTCTAAATAAAGAGATAGAAATTTTAAAAGGGAGCCCAACAGAACTACTGAAATTGAAGACCACAAAAACTGACATGAAAAATTCCCAAGAACAGATTGTAGGTAGCAGAGTAAAAATCAGTCAGCTTTAATGCAAGACCCTTGAAATGATTCAGGCTGGGGAAGAGAAAGAAAAACAATTATAAAAATTGAAAATATCCTAAAACATCCCTGGGACACAATCAAGTGCACCAGTACAGGTATTATAGGAATTTGAAAAGGAGAAACAGACAGAAAAGGGAAGAAGGAATATTCAAGGAAATAACACAGAGAATTCCTGAAACATAGCAAAAAGACATAAATATGCACATCCACAAAGCCCAGAGAATACCAAACAGAACAAACATGAAGAAAAACACACCCAAAATATATTACTCACCCTATTGAATGCCACAGGCAAGGAGAGAGAGTTCTGAAAGATTCAAAAGGGGGAAAAAAAAGCAACATGTTAAAATTAGGTGTCCCAATTAGGTTAAGTATCAATTTCTCATCAGAAAACATGGAGGCAAGAAGGCATTGGGTTGAAATACTTTAAATGCTGAAAGGAAACAACTGCCAGACAAAAGTTCTCTATCTGGGAGACTTTCTTTCAAAAATGAGGGAGTGATTAAGACATTCCTAGATAAAAGCTGAGAGAGTTTCTCATCACAGACCAGCCCTATATGCTAAGGGAGGGTTCTTCACACTGAAAAGAAATGAAACTAGATAGTAATTCAAAGTGCATGAAGAAATAAAGGCTTGTGGTAAAGATGATCATTTGGATAATTATAAATGCCAGTATTATTGTCATTATATTGTTTGGTATGTAATTCCATTCCATATTTCCCAAGGTTGCAAAAATGCAAAGAAATAAAAAATAATGATAAACCTATGACTTTGGACATAAAATACTTGAAAGATACAAGTAACGACCAAGAAAAAGTATGGGGACCAAAGGGTAGAAGAAATGTGTATCTGTATACCATTAAAATTTAATCTGATATCAAATAAAATATGATTATTATATATTTAAGATGTTAAATTTTAACCTTTATGGCAACCAAAAGGGAAATAGAAGAAAAATATATGCAGATAGTAAGGAGAAGGCAGTCAGTATGGTACAACACATGCAAAACAATTAAACATAGAAGTAGGGACTAATAGAAATTGAGGGGATAAAAAGGTATAAAACATAAAATAGTAAAAATGGCAGAGAAAAGCCCTGCATTACCAGTAGTGACTTTAAATGTGAATGGATAAAACTCTTCAGTCAAAAGGCAGAGATTGGTATAATGGATAAAAAGCATGACCCAACTATAAGCTGGTTTCAAAAGAATAACCTTAAATTCAAATTACCAGTAGGATGAAACTATAAAAAAAGAAATATATATGTGTGTGTATGTGTGTATATTTCTATTTTTGATGTAGTGAGCAAAAGAGTGATGGGGTAGCTATATTAATATCAGATGAAATAGATGAAAAGAAAAAAGCTACAAGGGACAAAGATGGTCATTGTATACTAAAAATGTGGTACTTTAACAGGGATATAAAATGATTTTAAATATATATATATATATATATGTTTGAATGTTTGAAGCAAATATTGACAGATATGAAGGGAGGAATGCACAGTTCTACACTAATAGTAAGAAATGTTAATATACCACTTTTAAAAATATATAGAATGTCTAATCAGAAGTTTGATAAGGAAAGACAAGACATGAATGATCATCTCAACCAAAAAGACATAACAAAAATATATAAAACATTTCACCCAACAGCAAAAGTAACCATTTTTCTCATGTGCACATAGATGCTTCTCCAGGATAGACCATAAGTTATGTCACAAAAGAAGTTTCAACAAATTCAAAATTTAAAAATCATACACTATAACCCATACTTAATAGAATGAAGGTAAAAATCAGAAACAGGTAGAGAAATGGCAAATAAAAAATATGTTGAAATTAAATGACAGATTCTTACACAACTAATGGGTTAATAAGGAAATCAAAAGCAAAATTAGGAGGTATCTTGAGACAAATGAAGTGAAAATACAACATAACAATTTTATGGGATCCATTGAAAGCGAGCTGAGAAGGAGATTCATAGCTCGAAATGTTTACTTTAACAGGGAAGAATGACTTCAAATCAGAGATCTAATCTCAAAACTGGAAGAAATAGAAAAAGCAGAACAAATTGAAACCAAAGAAAGCAGAAGGCAGGAAGTAACAAAGATTAGGTCAGATATCAATGAAATACAGAATGAAAGAATCAATGAAGAGAATCAACAATTTTATTTTTCTATAAAATTGGCAACTCTTTAGCTAGACTGACAAAGGAAAAAAGAAAATATACATAAATAATGAATGTCATAAATGAAAAGAGGGATATTACTATTAAACCCAATGAAATAAAAAAGGGATATATGAGGAGAGTATGAACAACTGTATGCCAACAAATTAGATAACCTAGATGAAATAGAAAATTCTTAGAAACACACAGATTATCACTGATTCGAGAAGAAATAGAAGATTCTAACAAACCAATATTAGTAAACAGATTGAACCAATAATCAAAAACCTCCCAACCAAAGAGATTCCAGAACAAAATGATTTCCCAGGGGAATGATACCAAATGTTTCAAGAAGACCTAATTCCTATACAGCTCATACTCTTCCAAAACTCAAAAAAGATGAAACACTCCCAAATTCATTCTTTCAGGCCAACAACACCCTCATCCCATATGGTGCCCAGAAAAAGACAACACAAGGAAAGAAAACTATAGACCAATATCTCTTATGAATATAGGTGCAAAAATTCTCAACCAAATACCAGCATACTGAATCCACTAGCCTATGAAAGTAACTATACACCATGAACAAGTGGGATTTATTCCTGCTATGCAAGTTTGGTTCAATATAAGAAAATCAGTTAGTTCAACAAATCACATTAACAGAATGAAGGACAAAACTACATCAACAGCTCAACTGATGCAGAAAAGCATTAGACACAACCCAGCAAATCTTCTTGATAAAAAATAAAAACACTTAGAACAGTAGGAAAAGAAGGAACTTTATGGGATCCATTGAAAGCAGTGCTGAGAAGGAAATCCATAGCTCTAAATGAGGGAACTTTTCCTCAACATGAAAAAGGGCATATATGAAAAGCCCACAACTGACTTTCAGCTTAATGGTGAAAGACTGAAAGCTTTCTCTTTCAGACTAGAGTCAATACAAGGATTTCTACTGTTCAACAATGTTATTCGACATTGTCCTGGAAGTTCTTGCTAGAACAATTAAGCAAGAAAAAGAAATAAAGGGCATCCAAATTGGAAAGAATGAAGTAAAACCTTTTCTATTTGCAGATGACATGTTCCAATGCAAAAAAAAAACCTTGAAAAGTACACATTAAAGACCTTAAAGCCAATAAATCAATTCAGCAAATTATCAGGGTACAAATTCACCATGCAAAACTCAGTTGTGTACTCAAGCAATGAAAATTGGAAGAGGAAATCAATTTAAAAAATCGATTCATAACAGCCACTAAAAGAATCATATATCTAGGAATAAATCTAATCCTGTTTGTAAAGGACATGTACACAGAAATCTTCCAAATAATGCTAAAAGACATCAGAGAAGTACTAAATAAATGGAAGGGCATTCTACAGTCATTGATTAGAAGACTAAATATCATTATGATGTCAATCCCACCCAAAGAAATTTATAGATTCAATGCAACCCCAATCAAAATGGAAAAGCCTGTATCATACTTATATGGTAGGGTAAGTGTCTCCAAATGACTAAAGCCATCTTGAAAAAGAATAATGAAGTTGCAAGACTCACACTTTCTATTTTAACACGTATTACAATGCCACAATAATCAAAACACCATGATATTGGCACATGGACAGATATACGGAGCAATAAAATGGAATTGAGTGCTCACAATTCAACCCTCACATTTATGGTCAACTGAATTTTTACAAGTGTGCAAAGACTGCTCAATTGTGGAAGAATAGTCTCTTCCACATGGTGTTGGGAATACTGCATCTGCATTTGCAAATGGACCCCTACCTCACACCATCTACAAAAATCAACTCAGAATGGATGAAAACCCTAAATATAAGAACCAGAACTATGAAACTCCTAAAAGAAAATATACGGAAGCATCTTCAGGAACTTGTGTCAAGCAATGATTTCTTAGACTTTATACCCAAAGCACAAGCAACAAAAGAAAAAAATAGATCGATGGGAACTCATCAAAATGAAAACTTTTATAACTAAAAGGATTTATAATTAGTGTAAAAACATCAGCTTGCACAATGGGAAAAATATTTGGAAACTAGATATATGATAAAGGATTAATATCCAGAATACATAAAGAAATCCTTCACTTTAACAAAAAGAACAAAAAAAGACAATCAAATTGAAAAAAAAAAAGGGCAAAAGACTTGAACAGACAACTCTCCAAAGAAGATATATAAATGGTCAGAAACCATATGAAATGATGCTCAACATCATCAGGCATCAGAGAAAAGCAAATCAGAACCACAATGAGTTACCATTTCACATCAATTAGAATGGCTATTAAAAAAAGAAAGAAAATAACAAGTGTTTGATAGGATGCAGAAAAATACAAAAACATTCATTGCTGGTGGCAATGTAATATGGTACAGCCATTGTGGAAGACAGTTTCCTGGTTCCTCAGAAAGCTAAGAATAGAACTACCATAAGAAATCAGTAATCCCACTACCAGGTACATACACAAAATAATTGAAATCAGGGACTGGAACAAATTTTTTCACACTGATATTCATAGCAGCATTATTCATGATTGCCAAAAGATAGAAGCAACCCAAGTGCCCATCAACTGATGAATGGATAAAAAATATGATTTATATATACAATGAAATATTATTCAGCTATACAAATATATAAAATCTTGATACATGCCACAAAATGAATGAACTTTGAGGACGTGATGTTGCGTGAAATAACCCAGGCACAAAAGGACAAATATTGCATGGTGTCACTGATTTCAAATATTTAGTATAAGCAAATACAAAGAGTCAGAATCTAAAATATAGGTTACCAGGGTTGGTGATGGGGATAGGAAATGTAAAGTTAAGGCTTAAAATGTACAAGATTCCTATTTGGAATGATGGAAATGTTTTGGTAATGGATGGTGGTAATGTAACACAGCATTGGGAAAGTAATTAACAACATATATATGTATATATATATTTATAAACATATATATTATATATTAATGTGATTAAATGGGGAAATGTTAGATTGTATATAAAGAGACAATATTTTTTTCAAAAAATCCATGCATCTATACTATTAAAACAGTGAACACTAAGTTAAACGATTAACTATAGCTAATAGTATAATTTTTAGAGTGTACTCCCAGTTATAACAAATGTTCTGCACCAATGTAAGTTTTTAATAATAGGGGAATATGTGGGAATACTGTAATTTAAACTTGATTGTTTTGTAAAGCTGTAACTTTTCTATTAATGAAAAAAAAAGGAAGAAGAACCAGAAAAATAAATAAAATATGTGGGGAATTAAAAGAAAATGGGGGGTACAGGGGTGGTTCAGTGGTAGAATGCTCACCTTCCTTGTGGGAGACCCGGGTTCAATTCCTGGACCATGCACTCCCTCCTCCAAAAAAAAAGACAAAAGAGAATGAGAAAAGTAGTCAAGAGAAAATTAAAACAATAGAACTTATTCCTTTAGAGTAAATAGTTTCTATTTTGACCAGACATTATCCACTAATTTTGAATATGTCACAGACAGTGAAATATAAAAGGAGAGGAAATAATTACTCTTTAGTAATTAACATAGGAAGACTGACAGATAGAAATGTAAAATGTATGGGAAATTAAATAAAAATATATTCTTAGTAGAAGAAAATATAATGTGAAAATCAAAAGGTGATAAAAATGGAGAAACAAACATAAGAAAGGCTAAGCATTTCAGGAATGTAATAAACAAGCATAGTTATGTTAAAAGACAAATGAATAATATATTGTATTTTTAATGATTTATCTGTAATACAATGTTAGATTCTCCCGAAAAAGGAATAGTGCTATTATGTTTTGATAGATTTCGAAGCTTGCATGATATCATTTTTTTCTTTCTTTTAGAAAGATTGTAGTTTTACAGAAAAAAATCATGCATAAAATACAAAGTTGTCATATACCACCTTATTGCTAATATGTTGGCATGACATCTTGAATGTAGCAAAGCATTAAAAAAATGTATGTTTAATTGAATTGAATAAATGAACTGAACCATAGCAAAAGCAAATACTTCAGGAAAGTGCCATGGGAAATGAATGAATGATCCAAAATGCAAACTAAAACAAATGTCATTTTAGTGGAAATATGAAATTATCTTTCTTTAAATAGGAACAAGTAATATGATAAAATCACAAATAAAAAGGTCTACACATTAAATATCAAAGCTTGCTTTAAACATCATGGAGTGATTTGCCCATCACAGTATAAAAAAATAATTTTGATTTATAACCATTTATAAAGAAAGCTCATGTAAATTGTATCACTCATATAGATTCAGGAACCATTACTACAAAGTATTGACATAAAAATTTTAACAGTGAAATTGTCTTAAAATGTATTGAATAATTAGGTAAATGCTTATAAAATAGAGAAACATAATTGATACTCTTGAATAATGAAATACTGACGAAAGATGCTGAAATGAAAGTGCAATGTTTAAAGTAAACAGCAAAGTGTATAAATGTTTATGTGGAGTTATTCAAAAATAAATTATTTGCTATTCTCACGGGACCCCTGTCATGTAAAATGGGTTATATCCTTTTCGTTGTGAGTTTTGCCCAAATGTCACCACAGACTCAGTTTCTGAGTCAGGCACGATATGATTTTAAATTTATTGCACTATAGGTCAGTGTCTTTTTATGTAAGCCTCTTTCCATTTGTTTATTTTTTCCTTGTCTTATTTTTGAAGTGTTCGTCCAAAAGCCATGAGATATATTCCTTTGATTGCATTCATGATTATTCATGGTTGGTTTATTTTCTGTCAGTTTGAAGAGCTAGAAAACGTGTCATTCTAAAACAATTGCTCAAAATCTGTTTCCAGGGAGAGATGCTACCAAATCACTCCATGAAAATAATGTAGTGAAACTATAAACGAGAATGGTTTTACTTAGTACCTATCTTGTGAAAACTATTAAATGATCATGCATATTTTAATTTACAGCACTTTGCAACCTCAGTCATGTCTCTAATACAGGAGACATGTGGATATCCATTGTTTACTTAATCATTATTGTAATTTTCATTAGGGTATCTATTCTTCCTTGTGGCCATAGGAATAATAATTTCATTCTGAATCATGGGGTTGGACAATGGCATCAATTGCATAATTTCAAAATTATCTGAACAATAACATCAAAGTGTAATTTTTAATTTTTAATTAATAAATATTTTATAGCATTTTCCATTTGCCAGGCATACTTCTAAATGCTTTACAAATATTAACTTGCTTAAATCTCATAACCCATGAAATCATGTATAATCATTCCCATTTAATATGTGAAGCCATCCTGTAAGACTCCTATGCAGAATCATTATAAGAATGGTATAAAATTTTACTGAGATATTAAATAAGATAAGTAAATGGAAAAATAAACTAAATTCATTGATTGGAATAATAATCATTATGAAGCTAGACATTCTACCTAAATTGATTTATACATTTAGAAAATTTAACACAATTTCAATAAATATGCTGACAGTAGAACAGAGCTATGAGTGTGTGTGTGTGTGTGTGATAGAGAGAGAGAGAGAGGAAAAGAGAAAGAGAGAATGATGGCATGGTGAGCCTAGAAAAGTTATCCTGGCCAGTCTCTGCTTCTTGCAGAAACCATCATATTTTCCCAATCTGTCTTTTCAAAGATGTCCTCCCTTTGCTCCTTACCACCCCTGGCATTTTTCCCTGTGGCCCTGCATGGCTGTTGAATTCTCCTCAAGAAACTCTCGATATAATACATCCTTAAAAGTCCTCCAAACTCTATCTCTTGACCTATGCCTGGCCACTCTTTGTGTGAGTTTAAAATGAAGTAAACTTGATTAGGAAGTTGTGAAGGTTATAATTCAGCCGCTTATTCAGCAGAATATTTTCTATTAATTATGTCCACCTTAATACCTGTGATGGAGTCCTGGCACATTTCAAAAGACACATTGATGGTGGAGTGATTTTGGTACTTTAAAACCAATTCAGAAGGATGTTTTTATGAGCCAATGAATTAGTTTTATAATCCAAAAGTTGAGTAGTCTTAAGTTAGCAGCTTCAGTGTTTAAGTTAGTTGATTTTAGGAAATGAGCAAGTCTATATGTGAAAAATACAGAATACCTTTATAATCTTTATAATCTTGTCTCACATAGAGAAAGATATGAGCAAAACAAGTTTCTTCTGGCATAAGCCTCCTTGGCAACCACTCTGACTTTGCCCTTTCCTATCATAATTCTAGCAACATTCTGGACTCTATTAATTTCATGATCCTTTCATCAAAATTGTTAGTTGTTAACCCTGGATATCTAATGGCATCTCTCATAATTGATCCTGGCCTATGGTGAACAGCACCACAGATCTTCTTGATATGCATTTAACACTTTTATAAATGAAGGATCTTCTGGGATCTTTTTGGAACAATCTCAGATGATTGGTTTTCCTGATTTATGTAGCATATCTAATCTAGTGTGTCCACTTATATTATGAACAATGTGATCCCTTCAAATATATCTACCTTTGCTGTTATGGCATTTCTACTTCACTAAATGCAAGCCATCATTTTCTCCAAGCTTCCAAGATGTAGTCAAGTAGTATATTTGTTATCAATTTTTGGAGACCTTGATTGAGCAAAGTGTGAAATCCACAGTTATGATAATGTGCTCCCATGCCAAAAACTCTTCCTTTTCCAGCACGATCAGGATTTAGCTCCTTTGGTACCTGTTGATATGAATTCTAGGTTCCTTTCCATACAGTCCCTTTCCTCCTTGAGCAGGTCTGGAACTTTCCCAAGCAAGTTATATCCCAAAATGACTCTAGTTTTGGGTCTGGTGACTAGGAAGGGAGTAGATCCTGATGGACACATGTTCTCTGGCAAAAGAGCAGCATTTCATAGATATATGAAAAAATTATTTTAAAATGTACTTTTCAGTATCCAAAATGCATATGTGATATTTTAACAGATTAAACAATAAATATCTTCAATTAAAGCTTATAAAATTTTACAGCTGTCACTTTAAAAAATATATTATAAAATTTGTATTTATTTTCTTACAGGTTAAAACTTTTGTTGACAAAGATCGTTAAAGAAAATGAATGTCATAGGAGACTGTAAAAATAAAAGAATTATAAAGATACTCCGTATTTTTCACATATAGACTTAATCATTTCCTAAAATCAACTAACTTAAATGCTGAAGCTGCTAACTTTACTTAACTTTTGGATTATAAAATTAATTCATTGGCTCATAAAAACATCCTTCTGAATTGGTTTTAAAGTACTAAAATCACTCCACCATCAATGTGTCTTATGAAATGTACCAGGGCTCTGTCACAGGTATTAAGGTGGACATAATTAATAGAAAATATTCTGCTGAATAAGCGGCTGAATTATAATCTTCACAACTTCTTAGTCAAATTTACTTCATTTTAAACTTTTCAACTTAAGACCAAGTTGCTACATAAAATTCTGTTTGTTTTAGCCTTCTGTTATATGACTCTAGGTTTGCTTAGTTGCAAAAAATGCTCGTTTTCATGGTCCCTGTATGCCTTTGTCCTTTCCTATCATTTATTATTGGTTTTTGATAACTATTCTCTCTGATCTACAAATGCAAGCCTTACATTTATCCTTACCCCTTCTTTATCAACCATTGAAATCTGGCTACAGGTTCTTCTCTACTTTCTTGGTACTAGATGTTTATCACTTTCTCTTCACTTACCACATCGATTTCCCCCCACAAATGTGAATTATACTAGGCAGGAAAATCATGTTTTTATTTTCCATAACTTGAGATGTTCCTAACACATGGGAGGTGAGGCACTTTTTAAAATAATCAAGTAAATGTGTATTTGACTCTAAACTATATAAATATTTCTGTCTTTATAAGTAGAGATATTAGATACTTAGATTTATGAGAAAGCCAGAGAAGGAGGGGTATATTTGCCCTTTCAGATCCATTTTTTACCCTGTTCTTTTCCTGGGAGGCTGACCTACATGGGTTTCTATGTCCTCTGGCTTATAGTCCACTTTTGTCAGTGAGGACATTGGCAGGAAATCCAAGATAAGGTAAGGGGGGTAGTTAATGAAACTAATTTCCCTGGCTTCACAACATTTTAGGTTGCCTTGGACTGGTCACTGACCCTCTCTGGGTGGTGATTCTCTCTGACAATCTCTATTTCCAGTGTGTCAGTCCCACTGTGTCATCCCTTGGCTCTTTCACCAAATCAACCATCCTCAAATTATCTTCTTTTGAGCCCGTCACCTGTTTTTCAATCTGATCATGACTGGTATAGCCAAAGAGTTTTAACAAAATGTGTTAACTGTATCAAAACAGAAAGGACTGAATAGCAAAAATTAAAAACAGTTTTCAAAAATATTTTTGGAAGATTATAACAGAAAAAAAATCCAGGAGTATTAATTGTGAACAGTGAATCTCTCATCCCCTGCTAGATAAAGTTTCCAAATGACTTCACTGAATATAAAGAGATGATAAGGAAATAATATCACACTGATGCAAGACACATCTGGTAACCCAGATGTATGCATCTGGAGGCAGAGAAAGGAAATACCAGTATGAGAGAAAAGAAATGGTAAGAGGAAGCTCATTCTCCTCTTTCCATCATTCTGAAAGAAGCCATGTATTTCCTAAAGAATAAATACTTTCAAATGTGGATAAAGTGAAACGAATCCTTGCTTGATAGCATGCAATGTGATAGATCAAAAATATGTCTATTTGGGTTTGCTTTCTATTTGCTGTTTTCTATTTGCTCTTTTGCTTAGATTACAATCCAGGGTCATATGAAAGGTCAACAGTTGACACTAAATAGTTTTAAATTAGAGTATGAATCCTTCTGTTTC
>PVIY010030679.1:0-30678 GCA_004026745.1 Myrmecophaga tridactyla | reverse complement strand
TCAAGATGTAGCAGAGAGGCTGGAGGGAACTGCCTGAAAATGTAGAGCTGTGTTCCAGTAGCCATGTTTCTTGATGATGATTGAACAATGATATAGCTTTCACAATGAGACTCCGTGAATGTGAAAACCTTGTGTCTGATGCTCCTTTCAGCTACTATATCAACAGAAGAGTAGAACAAATGGAATAAAAATAAATAATAGGGGGAACAAATGTTAAAATAAATTTAGTTTGAAATGCTAGTGATAAATGAAAGCAAGGGGTAAGGGGTATGGTATGTATAATCTTTTTTCTCTATTATCTTTTTATTTCTTTTTCTGATGTCTTTTTATTTCTTTTTCTAAATTGATGCAAATGCTCTAAGAAATGATGAATATGCAACTATGTGATAATATTAAGAATTACTGATTGTATATGTAGAATGGAATGATATCTTAATGTTCTTTTGTTAAGTTTTTTAATTAATAAAAAAGTTTATTAAAAAAAAAGGTGACTTATTTATGCTTATTGTTTCAAGCAAGCAGGTTGGCTGTAGGTGACTTTGCTATATATATAAGCATACCTGCAGGAATCTTGGCTTTCGAGAGGGGAGACCTTCAAACTAGTTGGATCCAGCAAGATTGAACATTCAGTTACTCTCACAAGGCAGTTGGAATGTGTGTGTTTCTAGTTGGTTGGAAATGATCCTCAAAGGGTCTTAGATGAGATCTAAGATAATGTTGTAGATTTTTCAAATCATCTTCATACGAAATAACCTATACAAGATCTTGTTCTTCAGTGGCAACACCAGGACTGAAGTTGGGTCTCCTAAAATTTGTGTGTGTGTTTTTTAATTAGAAACTTTCTACACTTGGCCTTTGGATTATACCTATAGTTCATACTTGGAAATAACCAGCCAGTATTTTTGTAACAGTCATGAATGATTGATTAGATATTGCCCAGTGCAATCACTTCCAACATTTACCTAAATCTGGTGCCAACCTGATTGCCTAAACTTCAACAGAAAACTAGTGTTGCATGAGCTATTAATGTTAGGTCAGGGAACGGGGAAGGGCACTGCAACTGGAGCTGCGGAGGCTGTGTCGCCCCTCCCAACCTGACTTCAGGAACTAATGAACTGCCCCTTCTGGATGTCACCTGACCTCCATCCTTAAAAGCTGCCCGCACCAAAGCCCATGTGTGCACTCACCTCCCTCCATCTTGGGTTTGGTGAGTTCTGCCCGGGAGCGCAGAAATACCCCCCCACACACTTTAAATTTCCTGGTGTACCTTTCTTCTTTCTCACCCTTTCGCCTCCTAAACCTTTCAATTAATATATGTTCCATTCAAGTTTTTAATTTCAGAATGAAGCATAGACTAATAAATATACTTAATTGGGCTTATGTCATCAATCTGCCCTTATATTCCAAACAAAAAAGCCAAGAAATTATATGGCAAATGGTGCCCAATATACATGGACACTTTGGCAGCATTTGTCAGCAGATAGCATTGGCTTTTGACCACTGGCCTGTTCTAGTTTTCTTCAACACTTATGTGTAAATTCTCTAGTCAGTCTTTTTATTCCTGTAATATGGGACTTTTCTATCTATTTGTATTGCTACTAAAGTTAATAAATCGAGATTATGGCCCTCATATTTGGGCAACATTAAAATAAATAAGTAATTTCCCTTTCATTGTCAGGCACAAGGGGAAATTTGGAATCAGATATTAGGATTCCACTTCTTATTAGCTGTGAAATTTGAGAATTCTGCTAACTCACTTTCAAGCCCTAATCTGCTGAAAGGAAAAGTTTTAGTGTGAAGCATTTAAAAGATTGAATACCACACAAGTGTTAAATGATTAAAATAAAATTGTTCTGTCAAAAAACAAACCAAAAAAAAAACTGTTGCATTTTCACCCAAATTAAAAAAAAAAATTATCCTGAACATGAAATCCTGTAACAAATTTAAATTAACTATACAAAACTCATCACTTGTAGGTTTCCCCTTGCAAAGATTAAAAAAAAATGTACAAGTCACTAATACACGCAGTCACAACATAATCCTGGATCATCTCCACAGCAAACTGAATGCTCTTTTAATTTTAAACCCATCATCAGACACCAAGAAAGTAATTTCATTTTATAGAAAATTCTCAAGTTCCGAAAGTGAAAAACCCAAGAGAAACAGACAAAACCCTAGTACTGATGCTAATGTTCACCACGCTAATTAAACAGTGGCCCAAAATACCACTGATCAAAAATAAAATAGTGGTTGCATGTCATTGCAATGAAATCCAAGAGGCTTTAACCTTTTGGCATCAGATATCCAGATTTTTCCAATTGCATTGTCATGGTCAGGTTCATGTGTCAACTTGGCCAAGTGGTGGTACCTGTTTGTCTGATTGGGCAAGTGCTGCCCTGTCTGTTGCAATGAGGACATTTCATAAAATTAAATCATGATCACGTCAGCTGCGTCCACAGCTGATTCTATTTGTAATCAGCCAAGGGGCGTGTCTTCTGCAATGAGTGAGGCTCAGTCTAATCACTGGAAGCCATTTAAGGAGAATTCAGAAGATACAGGCTCTCTTCCTGCTTCAGCCAGCAATCCTCTCCTGTGGAGTTCGTCCAGACCCTCCATCAGAATCGTTGGCTTCACAGCCTGCCCCACGGATTTTGGACTCTGCGTTCCCATGGTCACATGAAACACTTTTATAAATTTTATATTTGTGAGGGTTCCCTGTTGATTCTGTTTTTCTAGAGAACCCTAACTAATACATGCATGAATACACACCTCCTACATGCCAAGATCAGAGAAAGTGGACATGCCAGCACAGAAAGAGCTACCATTTGCTGAAATACCCAGAGAATTGGCTTTAACAGAGGTTTCTTACAAAGTTAGGCAAAAATAAAAAATGTTGACAAGATGCTAGTGCCATCAATGTAAGTGGAAGTGATTGAGTAGGTTCAATGTAAAAAATGTAGGTGGGGGGTGGGTGGGTGGTAACGTGTATTGCAGCAAGTCTTTTCTTTAGAGCATAAAACAAGAAAGTATAAAAGTACTCAGCCATGGCAGGATACTCCAAAGTCAGAGCGCTGGGCCCTTAGGCTGGGCAGAAAATGTCAGAGTGCTGACTACTGTTTCTCAACAAAATGAATCTTTAATGTCTTGAACTGCAGGGGAGGAATCTAAAGAATGCAGTCATTCTAGTGGAGTACTATCAGCCTTTGTGCTGATTTCTTGAACAAACTGCATTTTATTATAAAAACAAAAGAAAAAGAAGACATAAAAAGGGCTCTACTCCTAATTTCATTTACAGTGTTTGAGTACTGGAAGGACCTGTATAATGGAGACAGAATTCAAATAAAAAATAATCCCAATCAAAAGTCAAATTTTCATTATAACTTTCCTAAAAAGATATTTTCCACTTATTACTGCTAATAACAGACACATAAGCTGTGACTGAACAGTTAAGAAAATAAAAACGTAGAAAATAGTAGTATTGTTGTAACCAAGATGTTTGGTAAACAGTGAGATATATGAGAAAAAGTCTTTCCACAACCCTCCAGACTTCAAAAACTCTCTTCAGGTAGTAGTTCTACCCCGATGTCATGACAACTAAAACAAGAGCTTCAAAGGGCCACGGGAGCACTCAGCTGTTTGCGTGGTCATTGATCACTCTGTGTATTCTCTCCCCAACTTCTTGTACCCCTGATCATGCTTTCCGGCTGTCATCACCACTGCTAGCTCATTAGTCATTTCTTCTAGCTCGTTCTGGTGAGCGTCTCTTTCCATGTCTTGCCCTTTTGGGACCTCCCCAATATCAGTGGTGAACATCACCAGCTCTAGAGTCAAGCTGGACATCCTCTTGCTAAAATAAAACATATCTGTTACATCCTTGTGAGCAGTAAATGTGCATTTCCCACTGGATTTTCGATCTCCTTTGTAAATTCCTTTCTTTTCTGGTCCTGTAATCGCCACATTGATGTCTAGGAAGCTGACATCAGCCACCTGGAAAATGAGACCTGTTCTAGTTTGCCAGCTGTCAGGATGCCATATATCAGAAACAGAATGGCTTTTTAAAGGGGGAATTTATTAAGTTGCAAGTTCACAGTTCTAAGGCCATGAAAATGTCCCCAACTAAAGCAAGGCTATAGGAATGTCCAATTTAAGGTATCCAGGGAAAGATACCTTGATTCAAGAAGGCCAATGAAGTTCAGAGTTTCTCTCTCAACTGGAAAGGCACCTGGTGAAGACGGTGGCATCTGCTAGCCTTCTCTCCAGGCTTCTTGTTTCATGAAGCTCCCCCAGGAGCTTTTCCTTCTTCATCTCCAAAGGTCTCTTGCTGTGTGGGCTCTGTAGCTCTTTCCAAAATGGTTCTCTCTTAGAGGGTTCCAGTAAGCAACCCCACCTTGAATGGGTGGAGACACATCTCCATGGTACCAACCTAATCAAAAGCTACCAACCACGATTGGGGGGGGTCATATCTCCATGGGAACAATCAACAAGCTCCCACCCAGCAATATTGAAGGAAAATTAGAGGATATGGCTTTTCTGGGATCCACAAGAGATTCAAACTGGCACAAGACCTATCTTGGTGCCACCAGTGATGGGCTGGAAGAAGCACTGCTCAACATGTACTTGGATGCTGACAAGTAGCCTGAGGCCACAACCAGAACCATGGCCAAGAGCACCAGCAGCCCAGGGAGCATCACCAGGGCAGGGATGGGGCTGAGGCCAGGACCGGGAATGGGGCCTCCATACATATCATTCTTATAAAACATGCAAAAGTGAGCAATGTGTTTCTTAAACAAGCACTTAATGCCAAAACCATATTTTTGCTTAAAAAGCAATAGAATTACAATCGTCTGGGTAGGGCTAGGTGTGAGAGGCAGGGGAAAGAACAGACTGGAGTTACATACAAGTTTTTGGTAATATTCTAGTTCTAGGATTAGGTGGTGAGTTCACAGTATTCATTATATGATTTAGCTTGATAATTAATATTGATGTTACATATATTTTATCTTTATTACAAAATTTTTTAATTCCAAAAGACATTCTGGAGTTAGATGGGTTCTATTTTGAGAGTAGCAAATGGCCCAAGAGGGATTGGGTGGTGTGTCACACGCTAAATGGTTAACTCTGTTGTCAATATAAAAACCTGAATAAAGGGCTATTTAGGACTCGTCCTTTCTGTTTCTTCTAACCCTGTTTCTGCATGTTCCATAAGATTTTCTTTTCAAAAAATCCTTGCAAGACCATCAATGCCATGTAAGCTACTTTCTGTCTGTAAAGTTAGCTGCCTTTCCTCTGAAGAACTATACATTTTAACTAAATAAATCCCCTTTTGTTAAAACCCAACCCATCTCTGGTGTGTTGCTTTCTGGCAGCTTTGGCAGACTAAAACACTCCTCATGCAAAAACATTTTTTAATTTGTATATTTAATCACTGTTCTAGTTTGTTAGCTGCCAGAATGCAACACACCAGAGATGGATTGTCTTTTAATAAAGAATTTATTTCATTAGTTCTTCAGTGAAAGGCAGCTAACTTTCTACTGGGGTTCTTTCTTACATGGGAAGGCATAGGGTGATCTCTGCTGGCCTTCTCTGTAGACCTCTGGGTTCCAACAACTTTCCCCGGGGTGATTTCTTTCTGCATCTCCAAAGGCCTGGGCTGAGCTGCGAGTGCTGAGATGAGGTATGCTGAGCTGCTTGGGCTGTGCTACATTGCGCTCTCTCATTTAAGCACCAGCCAATTAACTCAAACATCATTCATTACAGCAGGCACGCCTCCTAGCCAACTGCAGATGTAATCAGCAACAGATGAGGTTCACGTACCATTGGCTCATGTCCACAGCAACAGAACTAAGTGCCTTCACCTGGCCAAGTTGACAACTGACTCTAACTACCACAATCACCATCATTATACTTTCTAGGCATTCCTAAATACATCATGTCAGTCTTTATCCTCTATAGTTCCTTCTGGTTTCATATGTGTTCCCAGCCCTTCTCCCTCTATCATATCATATCAAACTATCATGAGTATGATATTTATTGTGCTACAATCAATCAGTAGTATTGTGCTATACATTTCTGATTATGCTAATTTCACTCAGCATAATGTTCTCAGGGTCCATCCACATCGTTACATGCTTCATGACTTTATTCTGTATTGCAGCTTTGTAATATTCCATCATATGTACATACCACAGATTGTTTAGGCACTCATCCATTGATGGACATTTGGGCTGTTTCCATCCTTTGGCAATTGTAAATAATGCTGCTATAAACATTGGTGTGCAAATGTCCATCTGTGTCCATACCTTCAGGTCCTCTGAATAGATATCTAGCAATGGTACTGCCAGATCATATAGCAATTCTATACTTAGCTTCCTGTGAAACTGCCAAACTGCCTTCCAGAGCAGTTGTACCATTTTACATTCCCACCAACAGTGGATAAGTGTGCTGCTTTCTCCACATCCTCTCTAGCACTTATTGTTTTCTGTTTTTTGACAACCATGCTAGTGGGTGTCGAGATGATATCTCATTATGGTTTTGATTTGCATTTCCCTAATAGCTAATGAAGTTGAGCATCTTTTCATGTGCCTTTTAGCCATTTGTATTTCCTCTTCTGAAAAGTGTCTGTTCATGTCTTTTGCCCATTTTGTAACTGGGTTGTTTGTCTTTTTGTTGTTCAGTTGAAGAGTTTTTTAATTTATTCTGGATATTAAACCTTTATGTGATTTCCAAATATTGTCTCCCATTGTGTAGGCTGCCTTTTTACTTTCCTGAAAAAGTTCTTCGATGTACAAAAGTGTTTAATTTCGAGGAATTCTCATTTATCTATTTCTTTCTTCAATGTTTGTGCTTTGGGTGTAAGATCTAGGAAACCACCTCCTATTGCAAGTTTTATGAAATAGTTCCCTACATTTTCTTGTAAAAGTTTTATGTTCTTAGCTCTAATGTTTAGGTCTTTGATCTATTTTGAGTTAATTTTTGTATAAGGTGTGAAACATAGTTCCTCTTTCATTCTTTTGCATATGGATATCCAGTTCTTCAAGCACAATTCATTGAAGAGGCTGCTCTGTCCCAGGTGAGATGACTTGACTGCCTTATCAAAGGTCAATTGTCCATAGATGAGAAAGTCTATATCTGAAAACTCTATTTGATTCCATTGGTCAGTATATCTATCTTTATGCCAGTACCATGCTGTTTTGACCACTGTAGCTTCATAATATGCTTTAAAGTCAGGTAGTGTGAGACCTCCCACTTCAGTTTTCTTTCTCAAGATATTCTTAGCTATTCAGGACATCCTGCCCTGCAAAATACATTTGGTTATTGGTTTTTCTGTTTCTGCAAAGTAAATTTTTGGGATTTTAATGGGCATTAAATCTATAAATCAATTTAACATTTTACCTATATTTGGTTTTCTAAACCATGAACAGCAGTATGCCCTTCCATTTATTTAGGGCTTCCATGATTTCTTTTAGCAATTTTTTGTAATTTTCTGTGTATAGTTCTTTTGTACCCTTAAATTTATTCCTAAATATTTTATTTCTTTTGGTTGCTCTTGTAAATTGAATATTTTTCTTGATTTCCTCCTCAAATTTCTCATTACTAGTGTATAGAAAGGCTACTGATTTTTTTGTGTTGATCTTGTACCCTGTCACTTTGCTGTACTTATTAGCTCTAGTAGTTTCCTGTAGATTTTTTCAGTATTTTCTACATATAGTATCATATCATCTGCAAACAGTGAGGGCTTTACTTCTTCCTTTCCAATATGGATTCCTTCTTTTTTCTGTTTATTGTCTAACTGCTCTGGCTAGAACTTCCTGCACAATGTTGAATAACAGTGGTGATAGTGGGCATCCTTGTCTTGTTCCTGATCTTAGGAGGAAAGCTTTCAGTCTTTCCCCATTGAGGATGATGTTAGCTGTGGGCTTTTCATATACTCCCTTTATCATGTTGAGGAAGTTCCCTTCTATTCCTATCCTTTGAAGTGTTTTCAACAGGAAAGGATGTTGAATTTTGTCAAATGGCTTTCCTGCATTAATTGAGATTATCATGTGGTTTTTCTGCTTTGATTTGTTGATATGATGTATTACATTAATTCATTTTCTTATGTTGAACCATCCTTTCATACCTGGAATAAATCTCTCTTGGTCACAATGTATAATTCTTTTAATGTGCTGCTGGATTGGATTAGCAAGTATTTTGTTCATGATATTTGCATCTATATTCATTAGAGAGATTGGTCTGTAATTTTGGTTTCTCATAGTATCTTTGTCTGGCTTTGGTATGAAGATGATGTTGGCTTCATAGAAAGAGTTAGGTAAATTTCTCTCCTCTTCAATTTTTTGAACAGTTTGAGCAGGATTGGTACTAATTCTTTCTTGAATATTTGGTAGAATTCACATTGAAGCCTTCTGGTCCTGAACTTTTTGGGAGCTTCTTGATGACTGATTCAATCTCTTTACTTGTGACTAGTTTGTTGAGGTCATCTATTTCTTCTCAATTCAATGTTTGTTTTTCATGCCTTTCTAGGAAGTTGTCCATTTCATCTATGTTGCCTAGTTTATTAGCATATAGTTGCTTATAGTATCTTCTCATTATCTATTTTATTTCTGTGGGGTCAGTGGTTATGGCTCCTCTTCCATTTCTGATTTATTTGCATCCTCTTTTTCTTTTTGTCAGTCTAGCTAAGGATCCATCAATTTTATTGATTTTCTCAAAGAACCAACTTCTCATTTTGGTGATTTTCTCAATTGTTTTCATGTTCTCGGTTTCATTTATTTTCTGCTCTAATCTTTTTTATTTCTTTCCTTTTGTTTGCATTGGGGTTACTTTACTATTGTTTCTCTAGTTCTTCCAGGTGACCAGTTAATTCCTCAATTTTTGCTCTTTCTTCTTTTTTAAAAAAGGCAGTTAAGGCAATGCATTTCCCTTTTAGCACTGCCTTTGCTGCATACCATAAATTTTGATATGTTGTGTTTACATTTTCATTTGCCTCAAAATATTTTCTGATTTCTCTTGTAATTTCTTCCCTGACTCACTGGTTGTTTAACAGTGCATTGTTTAGCCTCCATATATTTGTGAATTTTCTGGTCCTCTGCCTGTTAATTGATTTCCAACTTTATTCCATTATGATCTGAGAAAGTGTCTTGTATGATTTCAATCCTTTTAAATTTATTGAGACTTTCTTTGTGACCCAGCATATGGCCTATCTTTGAGAATGATCCATGAGTACATGAGAAAAATAGGTATCCTGTTGTTGTGGGGTGCAATGTTCTGTAAATGTCTGTTAAGTATAGTTCATTCATGTATTATTCAAATTCTGTTTCTTTATTGATCCTTCATCTAGATGTTCTATCCATTGATAAGCGTGGGGAATTGAAATCTCCAGCTATTATGGTAGAAGTGTCTATTTGTCCCTTCAGGATTGTCAGTGTTTGCCTCATGTATTTTGGAGTCCTGTTTTCAGTGCATAACTATTTATGATTGTTATGTCTTCTTATTGAATTGTTCCTTTTATTAATATATAGTGTCCTTCTTTGTCTCTTTTAATTATTTTACATTTGAAGCCTAATTTGTCAAATATTAGGAAAGCTACTCCTGTTCTTTTCTGATTGTTGTTTGCATGAAATATCTTTATCCAACCTTTCACTTTCAGCCTATTTTTGTCCTTCGGTCTAAAATGAGTCTCCTGTAGACAGCATATAGATCGGTCCTGTTTTTTAATCCAGTCTGCTAGTCTATGTCTTTTGACTGGGGAGTTTAATTCATTAACATTTAGTATTATTACTGTAAAGGCAGTAATTTCTTCTCCTATTTTGCCTTTTGGATTTTATGTGTGATATCTAATTTTTTTTCCCTTTTTACCTTTATTGATAGTCTTCATTTCTACACTCTTCTCCAGACCTCTCTCTCCTGCCCTTTCCTATCTGCCTGTAGTGCTCCCATTAGTATTTCTTGAAGAGCCAGTCTCTTGGTCACAAATTCTCTCAATGACTGCTTGTCTGGAAGTGTTTTAATATATCCCACACACACACTTTTTTTTTTTACATGGGCAGGCACTGGGAATCAAACCCTGGTCTCTGGCATGGCAGGAGAGAACTCTGCCTGCTGAACCACCGTAGGCCACCCCCCACCCCATAAACTAACCCCAACGCAAACAAAAGGAAAGAAATAACAAAGATTAGAGCAGAAAATAAATGAAACCAAGAACATGAAAACAATTGAGAAAATAAGTTTTGCTGGATATAGAATTCTTGATTGGCAGTTTTTTCTTTTAGAATCTGAAATATATCCTTCCCTTCTTTTCTCCTTCTGGGACACCCACAACACATATATTCATGTGCTTCATGTTGTCATTCAATTCCCTGAGACCCTGCTAATATTTTTCCATTCTCTTCCCTCTATTTTCTTTTGTGTGTTGGATTTCAGATAACCAGGCCTCTAGTTCACTAATCCTTACTTCCCCCTCTTCAAATCTATCATTGTAGATTTCCTTTTTTTCATTCCTTCTGTTGTGCCTTTCATTCCCATAAATTCCGTGATTTGTTTTTTCAAACTTTCTATTTCTTCTTTTTGTTCACCCAATGAACTCTTTATGTCCCTCCCTCAACCCATTGATTTGATTTTGATGAGATTCTCCATGTCAATTCGAGCAACCTGCATTAGTTGTTTCAACCTTTGTGTCTCATTTGAAGTATTGGTTTGTTCCTTGACTCGGCCATATCTTAAGTTTTCCTAGTATGACCTTTTTTTTTTTTTTTTTTTTTTTTTTTTTTTTTTTTTTTTTTTTTTTTTTTTTTTTTTTTTTTTTTTTTTTTTTTTTTTTGCTTGCATCTAGGCATTTGATTTCCTTATTCAATTTATTCTGGAGGTTGTTTTCAGTCTTTTACCTAGAGTTTTCTTGCTGGATGGCTTTGTTCTCTATCTGTTCTTTGGTATTCAGTTCAACTTATTCTAGACCTCTAGCATAGGTTCTGTTTAACTGAACAGAATTTTTCAGTTCTTGTTTTTCTGCCTTGCATATATGGAGCCTTATTTTTTAATTTATTTGAGAAGGGTCTCCTATATAAACTCCAGTCAGATCTTCCCAGACTGGACTGGCCCACGTATCAGGAGGAGAGAGTAGCCTGCATCACTTTTCCCTGAAGGTGAGACCCAGCAGGTTGACAGACTTTCCTACAAAGACTCTAGACTTGGTGCTTTTTCTATCCTTCCCAGCATGTGGCACTTGTCTGCCTGTGGCTTCCCACCAGGGTAAAATGGTGTGATGCCTTTAATTTCAGCAGACACTCCCTACTAGAGGCATAGTTGAGGCAGAGCTGATGTTGTAGGTTGGCATTAATTCCTTCAGTTTTCCAGTCTCTGGGGCCTGAATTCCTTGAGAGAGGAATTCTACTTGAGCTGGGCCACACCTTTAGTTCTGTGTGGGATCTCAGCCAGACTAGCTTGTCCAGATTGATGTATGTTGTATGTCTGTTCACTGATATAGCCCTAGCAGTTGTTCTGTACTGTTCCTGGCTATTTACTATCTGCTCTGGAGGATGAACTAAATTCCACACCTCACTAAACCACCATCTTGCCCCACCTCCCAGTATAAAATATATCTTCATAGAAGAATATCAGTTAATAAATGTAGAAGGAATAATCCAATTAATTAATTAATTATTGATTCAGTTTTTTGTTTTATTTTCTGATTCATTTTTTAACCAATGAATGACTTGATTAACTGTTGCTTAATGGAGGTTAAAAGCATAATTATTGATTCATGTTTTTTGTTGTTTTATTTTTTAATTTTTTAAATTCATTTTTAACAAATGAATGACTTGATTAACTATTGCTTAATGGAGGTTAAAAGCATTAGGTGTACATACAATGGAATATGATTCTGCCATAAAAAGGAATGAGTTCTGTTTCATGCTACAACATGGATGAACTTGGAAAATATTTTGTTGAGTGAAATAAAGCCAGACATGAAAAGACAAATATTAATATGATTCCACTTATATGAAATATCTACAATAAATAATTTCATAGAGATAGTTGATTAGACAGGGGCTAGGGAGAGAGAATGGGAAGGAAGTGCTTAATGGGCACAGAGTCTCTGTTTGGGGTAATGAAAAAATTTTGGTAATGGATGTGATTGATGGGGAACTGAATATTCACATGATACTAAAGGAGCATCACCTAGATTCCTCCTGGACACAAGTGTGGAGTGTCCCTGTCCCTCAGAAAGAGTGGGCCACCATCCTCCAGAGATTCCTCATGGTGTGTGCATGAAGCATACCACACTTCTGATATATGCTAGCCAAAAACTACCCTCTTCACACCCTTAATTCAAAATAGAACCCAGACCTAAACCTAAAACCATAAAATTTCTCCAAGTAAACATGACCTTGGTGAAGGCAAAAGGCACAAACCATTAAAAAATAACATATTGGGCTTCATGAAATTAAAAATTTTTGCTCTTCAAACAACATCAAAAAATGAAAGACAAATCACAGTCTGGGAGAAATTATTTGCAATACACTTATCTGACAAGGGACTTATGTCCAAAACATCTGAAGAATTATTGAAACTTAATAGCAAGAAAATAAACATCTCAATTTTTAAATAGGCAAACGATTTGAACTATGCTTCATAAAAGAAGATATAAGAATGACCAATGAGCATATGAAAAGAGCTCAACATTATTGCAAATTAAAACCACAAGAAAATACCATTTAGCCATTAATGGATGTGGAGAAATTAGAACCCTCACACACTGCTATTGGGAATGTAAAATAGTGCAGGTGCTTTGGAAAACAGTTTGGTAGCCCCTTAAACAATTAAACATAGAGTTATCAAATGACCCTAAGTATATACTCAAGGCAAATGAAAACATATGTCCAAACAAAATGTGAATGTTTATTGCAGCATTGTTTGTAATAGCCAAAAGGTGGAAACCACCTATATGTCCATCAATAGACAAATGGATGAACAAAAATTGGTATCTATTTTATGAATAATAAAATGAAATATTATTCAGTCACAAAAAGGAATGTAGTGCTAATACATGCTACAATATGAATGAACCCTAAAAACATCATACTAAGTAAAGGACGACCAGTAATACTATATGATCCATTCCTATGAAAGTCTTAATAGGGAAATCTATAAGGACAGAAAGTAGATTAGTGATTGCTTAGGCCTGGAGTGGTGGAATGGAAAAGATAAGTGGAGTGATAACTAAAGGGTACAGGTTTCTTGCTGAGGAAATAAAACTGACTGTGTTGATAGTTGTACATCTGTGAATATGCTAAAAAACATTGAATTGTTCATTTTAAATTAGTGAATTCTATGCTATGTGAATTATATCTTAATAAAGCTGTTAACAATTAAAAGTACTTTTTTTTTAGTATTCTGTGAATAAAGATTGGATTAGACTTAGGTGGATAATTAATGTAATTTGTCACATAAAAAAGGAAGAAAATACACGACCACCTAAATATATACTACCATCTTTTAGGAAGCTCATTTGATAAAACCCAACAACCATTCATGATGGATTTTTAAATAGCAATCTAGGGCTAAAATGGAACATATTTCTGTTAAAGGAGATCCACAAAACACCTGAAGTAAGTTTTTAGTAAGTATTAACTATATTATATTCCTACAGGTGCTCTCATTTTATGGCTAATATGAGTTGCTCTACAATACAAGAGCAAGTCACTAAATGCCAAGTCTGGGCTACAAAGTGATATGATTTTACAGTTCCTGACCTCAGGGATACTAAAATCGGGCTATGGAGTTTTAAACATAGTCATTTAAGAAACAAGAAAAAATGTGGAACTATTAAACTTCTCCACCTAGGGAATTCCTGATATTCTCTCAAGTTTCAGGGACTCCCAGTTGAATAAGTCAAGCCCTCAATCTTGAGTTAATAAAAATATACATAGTTTTTAAGGTTTGCTGTTAGTAAGGAAGACATGCACCTTTGTAAACTATGGGTAGCTCCTTGAAATACTTGAAGACTCAGAAGTTTAATTTTCCAGAAAGTTTGTCTATCTTGTTCTTCCCTTCTTTTTTTTTACCCCTTCCCTTCTCCACCCCTTGCTCATCCTGATTCTTCCTTCTGTCCCTTACCCTCTTCCCCTTTACTTAGGTTATTGACTGCAGTTCTCAGTCTAACTCACAGTGATCTTCACATGAATCTTATCTAGAACAAGAGGAATTTTTTTCAGTGTAAGACATAGTTTATATACCGTCATGAAAGAAAAAAAAATGGGATACAGCATTTTATCTCTCGGAATCTGTATTTTATATTTTTGTTTTTGTTTTCTAATCCTGCCTCCAATATCTCTCTTGTACATATACAAAAGGAAAATATAATCAAAATAAATTGATTTAAGGCATTCTTGAAACCTCTACAAGGCATTCTTGAAACCTCTACATTCATAACCCTGCTTTGTTGAGTCACTTTCATTCTCACCTCCTCTATTTTGGTATTTTTCTGGGCACATTATTATTTTTTGTTTTAGTATGCAACTACAGTATGATTTTTTAAGACTTTTTGTTAACAATATCAACTCAACAAAGCTCTGCCAACAAGGCACATAACTCAAGTGAAGTGACAATACCAGAGAGGTTGAGACCAGCTTTGAGCATGCAGATGCAATGACCACTGTCATCTGCAGTGATTTCATCAAAGATGCATCCTGATTTTAGCTCTATTGAAGTGTGAAAAACATGGTCTTGTAATTTATGAATATCTAGATTTCAAAGACTGTCTAAATTGTTGACTGAAATGTCAAGCAAGTTATTAGGGGTTTTGATTAGGGATATTGATTAAAAGCATTACAATTTTTTAAAAACATACTCATTTGAAATGAGCTTTAAACATACTCATTTTAAATACAAACAATACATGATGATATCAAATGGGTGATGTTTTTAATTTATTAACAAATATTGAGTGCAAGGCATTATCATCGAATCTGATATAGAGCAATGAACAAGAGAGTTAGGAGACTGTCTTAGTCTCCCCTCTGCTATGACGAATACCATACAAAGGGTTGGCTTAACAGAGGGAATTAATTACCTCATAGTTTCATGGGCCAGAAATTCAAATGGACACACTGGTTAGAAGGCTCGCTTGCCAGGGTTCACAGCATCAACTGACCAACAATCCTTGGTTCCCTAGCTTTCCCAACACATGGTGATATCCTCTCCTGTCCTGGGCTCCTTAGACTTCCTGCTCCTGGCTCCCTCCCATGGCTTTCTGTTTAGAAAGCAGCCAGTAATAGGACTAAGATCCATCCTGATTCAGCTGGCCACACCTTAACTAAAGATTACACCTTCAAAGGGACCTATTTACAGTGGGTTCACACCCACAGGAATGGATTGAGATTAAGAACATGGTTTTTCTGGGGTGCATAACTCAATCTGCCACAGAGGTTATATATTTTTTATGTATTCATGTCACATTTCAGAGATTTAATTTGTCATATAAGAGACATAAAATTATTTTCTTGGTTATGTTTTATTCCCTATATTTTATGTTTATCAATCAAGAACTATCTTATTGAATAGATCTTCTCCACACAATTTAATGAAAAAGATCAGCATTTTATTAAGTACTGAGAAGTTTCACAGCAAAAGAAGAAAACGTCTTAATTTCCTATATAGGGTATATATAAATTATAAAAATCATAACATTTTCTCAGAAAAACAATGGAAAGAGGAAAACAAAAACCAATTGATTTTGCAATAAAATGGGGGCAAGTTAGCTAAAGGTAAATTGTAAATCACCCTATCATACCAGATTGTAACTTAAAACAAGTCAAAGGAAATTGTCAGCTTCAGGGTGTCATGAATTAAGGCCTTGAATAATCACATTAAGCCTCTCCAGCATCTCTTCCTCTAAGTCTCCTCCTCTATTGCATAACCTCTTCCTCTACAGCATAATCATTAGGTGCCAATCATTTTGCATTTACTTTTCCTTCTGGCTTCTGCCCCCCAGCACTTTCTGGAAGGCCACCAATGATGCCCTGAAATTGGCCAGTGAGCTCTTTCAGTTTAACCTCTAGGCTAGTTCCTAGTTGACACCTCTTCTGTTCTCCCTCTTCTCACTTACCTCCTGTGACATTTGTCTTCCCTAGTTCTCCTTTTGCCTCTTCCACACTCTGCCTCAGTCTGCTTTTCATACCCAGAGGGAATATGTCTTAGTTTGCCAGGGCTGCTATAACCAACAAGAGACTGGTCAGTTTAAACAACTGGGAGTCATTTTTGTAGGTTAGCAGTCCAAAATCAAGGTTTCAAAAAGACCATGCTTTTTCTGAAATCAGAAGCGTTCTGGCAATGGCTTGCGACAGTCCATAACTCAATCTCCACCTCTGTCACGTGGCCATTTTTCTCCATCTGTCTTCTGCTACTGACTGTCCAAATTTCCTCTGCTCATAAGGACCCTAGTCATACTCGATTAAGGCCCACCTTGATCCATTTTGGCTTCACTTTATTTGTTTATTTATTTATTTTGCATGGGCAGGCACTGGGAATTGAACCCAGGTCTCCAGTATGGCAGGCGAGAACTCTGCCTGCTGAACCACCATAGCCCACCCATTTTGACTTCACTTTAAATAATAACATCTTCAAAGATCTTATTTATAAATGGGTTCACACCCACAGGACCAGTGAACATGCTGTATTAAGATTCAACCCACAACAAAATCTCAAGTACCCCATGACTTTACCCACCATTAGAACATAGTTCCCTCACATAAACCCCACCTTTCTCCTGAGTTCTAAGGTGCCCACTTTTGCTCCAGGCAAACCCCACTTTAGCAAGCCCAAAACTGAACTTGCTTCTCCCTTGCGAAACCTTTTCCCTCTCCTGTGCATTACCATTAATCCCACTGCTACACACCCACACAGTGGATTAACCTTAAAATCCACCTCAAGGCCTCCATCTCCCTCACCACTGCCATATCTAAATGGGAGTCAAGTTCTACCAAGTCTGCTTCCTGAGGGTCAGCTAAATCTGGGTGCTGCTCTCCAATCCCTCACTGCTGTTTCAGTTAAGCCTTCCTTTTCTCTTACCTACACTGTCGCTGCTGCTCCACCTGCCTCCAGGGTGACCTTTTTACCACACAAATCCTGCATGAATCACTCAATGTTTCCCCATTGCCAATAGGTTAAAGTACAAATTCCTTAGTATGATGTACAAGGTTTAAAAATCTAGAGTCTCTATGTTTTTTTTCAGCTTCATTTCATACTTATTTTCTCCATGCTCCACACTCTCACACCAAATACATATGCACATTGTCTCCCCCCCGCTCCAATGCTCATCTTATGCTGCAGCTGTACAGAGCTCTTTGACACTGCCTGAAGATACCTTTCTCTTTCATGCCTCCATCACTTTGCACAAGTGAGTCCTCTGCTTGGAGTGCCCTTCTCTTACATACAGGGTTTACAGATATGGCAAACAAAAATATAGGATACCCAGCTAGATTTTAATTGTTCTACCTCCTTGAAGTTGTACACCATATAGACCATGTTATCAATTTCACCTTTGTCCTCGCCAGTAAAATTTTGGGGCTTGCATTCCATGAGCTTTCCTCCATCACCAGAGTATGGTGGAATGCGTCTTCTTGCTTAAATGTCACTGAAATGAATTTCTGTTTCAGTCTGGTGGCTGTTGTAATAACTACTGGCATTCAGTGCTGAGACTGGACTAAGTGATTTATTTGCATTATGCCTTGTTTATCATCTCATTTGTCCTATACGATGGGCAGTGTTATTCATTCTCACTTTGTAGATGAGGAAACTGAGGCATGGGGAAATCATAGTGCTTGGCCAAGTTATGTAATAAGTGAGAGAGCACCAGAAATTTTTTCCTTTTCTCATGTGATAGGCCTTAGAAAAAGGTTTTAAGAATAATATAATCAAAACTCATGTATACATTACCCACAAGAAATACAATACAAATATAACTGATACCTCCATAACATTCTCTTCCCCCAACCTCTATTCCCAGTAAACACCATTCTGAATTGGTGCTTATTCTTCCCACTCCTGCATATGCAGTATACAAAGTATAGTATTATTTCACTCTTTAAAAGATTAGTGGTTTCAGAATGTGAGTATTCTTCTGCAATTTGCTTTTTTTTCCAATTGTATTTTAGCGATCTGTCCATATTCAGGCATGTAGCTGTATTCATTTTTCATATGGCTGTATAATTTTTCCTTGTATGACTGTGACAGTTTATTCAGTTGATTCTCTTGTTAATAGACATCATTACCATTCCAGGTTTTACTTTCGGTTTTTGTTGTATTTTAGTTTTTTGCTTGTTTTTTGTTAGCTAGAAACAAAGACTACTATAAAATTTGTGTACATGACTCTCATGCATACATGTAAGAATTTCTCTTTCATAAATACTTAAGAAGGGAATTTCTCTTAAGGTGAATATGTGCATTATTATTTGGAGACCCTAGCCAACACGATAGGACAGGAAAATTAAAGGGCACATGGATTGGAAAGGAAGAAACTTACTGCCGGTATGTACAGACAATCAGATGACTGCAACTTCATAAGAGACCCTGAGGCAGAACAACATAGCTAAGCCAATTCCAAATTTCTAATACCCAGAAAGTGTGAGGTAATAAAATATTGCTGTTTTAAGTTGCCAAGTTTGGGGATAAATGGTTTAGGCAGCAGTAACTACCTAATATAAGAAGTAATGCACTAATAGCATCATGATTAAGAGATCAAACTCTGAGCCAGAGTGTGCACATTTACCACTTCGTAACCATAAGGCTGTGGACAGTGACTAGCCATGTGACTATCTCAGTTTACTCATCTGTAAAGTTGGGATAATAATAACATACCACATTGGACCATTGTGAAGGCTAAGTTGGATGATATAAGTAAAACCCCCAGGAGAGTATATGGCACACAGGAAGCATGTGAGAAGTGTTAACTGCTATTATTAATTCACAAAAGGGGAAATCCAAATGTGAAATTTATTGTTCAACCTCACTAGAAATCAGGGAATCACAAATTAAAACCACAATGAGACACCATTTGCTCCTCCATAAAAATTCTGAGTTGTGGTTACCTGGGTATGCTCACTGGATGATAAATTACCAAGATGTTCATGTCTGATTTTAGCCTTTTTTATGTATGTTATACTTTCATTCTAAAGTTTTGTTTTGTTTTGTTTTTTAAATAACACTATACCAAAAAAAATCCAATCCTTTCCCTCATTCTACCCTTACCTCCCAAAAAGGTCTGTCAATATCAAATCTTAGCAAGGATGTAGAACACAAGATATTTCATATCTTGCTGGCCAGAGTATAAATTGGCAAAAATCATTTTGAGAACAGTTTGGCTATATTAGCTAAGTTTAAAATGTACTACACTAAGGTTTTACCAGAATAATAAAACAGACTTCCACTACCTATTTTTCCATGTCTTCTTTCACTTTTCATTTCTATTAAGCTATCCAGGTGGGATAGAAGGAAGCAGTCAACAAGAGCCCTAAAATTCTGGGACCCTGTATGCATTTATTTTCCTAAAAAGTCTAACATTGAGAGAGGGTCATTCTGCTCACAGCCTCTGGAATAGCATGTGAAACATGTATGGCATGCTGAGTGCTCGGTTATGTACCTCTGCAAAGGGGAATTCCTAGATAAACTGTAATCAGGATTTAAAAGAAGGACTCAAAACCTGAAAGGGAATTAAGAATGAGTTATATGAGGGGCAATGAAGAGAGTGGGATAGGAGATTGTCTTCCAATTAATCCAGTACTTTTGATGGATAAAAGGAAAATCTCTCCTAAAGTTACAGAGAAACAATATAAATATTTAAAATAGAGTGAAATAGTTCAGAATCTTCTAGTCTCCACACTTCTCCGGCTTGAATATTTGCCTCAGGTTGGCAGCAGTGGCTCTGGTGACAGGTACACCCTAAGGAAAGGGTCAGTGGGAAAATTCCCTTAAAAATATAAGAATAGCTTGGGCCCTGTAGGCTGATAGCTGGTCATGTGTCAACTAAAACCTTTTGGCTTTTGAAACCTTTGAAAGATCATCTCATTTTATTGAGATGCATTTGAAATAGCTAAATGTTTTTATTTCAAGAATCAGATGACATAAGCAGAGTCCTATTATAATTCCTAGAAAGTAGTCCAAGAATGTGTATGGATAAAATTTGCCAACCACAAGAGGTAAGGTGATCAAGTGGTGGTGGCATTTGGAAGGCAGAAGACTTGGCTCTTTTCAGGAGTCTCTTGAAACTCTGTAAGCCTTGTTTTTTTCATTTGTATAAAGGTGTGGGTGGTATACAAAAATAGTTGTTCTGCCTATATCATTATTAGGAACTGTTTTGGTTTGGTAAAGCTGCCAGAATGCAATATACCAGAAATGGGTTGGTTTTTACAATGGGGATTTATTAACTTACTATTAATAGTTCTCAGGCCATGAAAATGTCCAACGCAAGGCATCAACAAGATGATACCTGGACTCTGAAGACAGACTGCTGGCATCCAGGACACCTCTGTCACATGGGAAGAAACATTGCTGGGACCTGCTGGTCCTTCTCTCCCCAGTTTCATTGTTTTCAGCTTCTAGCTTTGGTAGTTTCCTGTTTGTTTTCTGAATATTCTCTCTCTGCTCCTCCAGGGACATTTTCTCTAAACTTCTCTGAATTTTTTTCTGTCTTTTATTCTCTTGGAAAGGACTCCAATAAGAGGATTAAGGCCCACCTTGAATGAGGTGGGTCCATCTTGATTGAAATAACTTAATCAAAAGACCCCACCTTCGATAGGTCTACACCCACAGGAATGGGTTAGAAGAATACAATCTTTTCTGGGGTACATACAGCTTTAAACTACCATAGGAACTAATGTGTTGGTAATGTGTGGGTGATGTCAGACTTTAGACACAATTTCAAACCACTTAAAATGATATAAGGAGGTGTTGAGGGTAAAACACAAATTACTCCTCAGGTTAGCTAATGTCTGAACCAACTTTGCTCAGAATGGACTAGGAAAGTACTGACTTCACCAGGAACATTAGAACAGGAGCTTCACATCTGTCTATCTAACAGTGTGGACTTCTTTCTCCCCTTTGGCGGACAAGGGGAACTGGTCCCCACCTGTCACCTCTTTTGCAAAGGCCAGTTCTTGTTACAGACAGATTTGTCTCAGCACTTTTGAAATTGCAGCCACCAAAAACTGTAACTCTTTCCCTGGGCACTGCTTCTACATAGGGGAAATGATTGAAAGGGAATAAATCAAAATAATAGAGCAAATTTTAGGTGTCAAGATTTTAGGAAAGTTTAGAAAGATTTAAAATGAGGCAAAGGTTTGGGAGCAAGACAAGAGTTTAATTATTCCAGGAAAGTGACACAAGGAAAGTGCAAAGCAAATATATATTGAGCAACTAATCTGTGTGTGACACTAAAAGGCTCAGGATGCATGGGTCCTGCCCCGTAAGGCTCACATTATTGTGGGAGAAACCAACACAAGAACAAATTGAGAGCAGCAAAATGTTATAAAGTATAACCAAGGCACAAAAGAAGGAAGCAGGTCTGGAGGTGCTTGAGTGGAATTTTGAAGGAGTGGGTGTCCACCAGGCTGTCAGGGGAGGGTAGAGCCATCCAAGAAGGGAGGTCAAAGTGCACACCAAGAGAAATGAGAGAGGTTGTTACAAGGTCCTGAAGGATTTGATATGACGTGCCAAGGAATTTGGACCTTATCCAAGAAGCAATGGAAAAGACGCATAGCATTATATCCAAGAATACAAGCAGAGTCTTCATACTCCAGCATTCAATGATACAGAAAAGCCCAATGTTGTGTCATTGCTGTGGTAAGCGTGGTATTTCTGATGGCAAATCACAAAGCTCAGAACCTGCTTCAGTGACTGTAAAACTAGGCCATGAGGAAGAGGAATGGAGGGACCAAGTTGGCTTGGAATCATCCCAAATGTCAATTGATTAGACTCAGTTTACCTCTCCTGGGGGAGCATAACTATTTTCTGAACTGGGGGAGAAAGACAGAGGACAGGGAGAAGAGTGACCAGACCACCCACAATTTGCTATCTGGAATGAAGTTGGTTGAGCTCCAGTGTCACACAGTGAAGACAAGGGTAAGGTCTATAAGGCACTCAAGAGTCAGGGAAGGATTCAGGTTTATTCATTTGGCCCATCAAATACTTACTGAGCATCTATTATGTAGTAAAAACTGATATTCAAACATAGAGGGGGAAAAAACACACCCTGGATGTGTTTCCTCTTTCTAAGAACTGACTGTCTAGGAGTTTAACAAGCAAAGATGGTTTAAGTGTGAAAAGTATTAGGATAAAACAACTGAGGGTCAGGATTCCCAGACATAGTGAATCTTAAGACATGAAGGCATGATGAAGAGAGTACAGGGGAGTAAGCAGTGTTTCGGACAGTGGGAATACCAGGCATGAACAAGGGGTTAGACAGGGCATGGTTGGTTAGGGGAACATTCAGATGCACCCTGGGACTAGCACATAGAAACGGAAGCATAGTGATGGAAGAGATTTGAGAAACAGCAGATGACAGATCAAAACAGGACCTTTGGCTTAGGTGAATGGAAAAGCCCTTAGAGTGGGGAATGAGAATGAGATTTGTACTGTAAAGAGATGGCTCTGGGTGCCTGAGCAGGGGACACAGAAGATGCTGCTTCACAATGGGTTTTGGCAAACCAGTCTTTAGTAATCTCAACCCCCTTCCCCAAGAATTGGTTTGGCAGTGGACATGTAACCAAGTTCTGGCCAATGAGACATAAGGAAAATTCGCATGGGGAGCTTCTGAAAAAGGTTATCTTCTATTGGTAAAAAAAAAAAAAAAAAAGATATGCTCTGATGAAAATAAATAACCTGAATCTTATCATGAGGAACATCAGAAAAACTCAAATTGAGGGGCATTATCAAAACAACTGATGTACACTCAGGGGCCGTTAGAGTACAAACATGAAAATGAAAGCAAGCATGCTGAAGAAGGCAGACCATAAAGATGGAAAGCATCTGTTTCCCTGATGATTACATTTTGCTACTGAATTGACCAATACTGGACTCAACTTCAGCCATAAATTATGTGGTTGTCTTAGCTTCCTCGTTGCTAAGCAAATACCATGCAATAAACGATGGAAATATATTGTCTTGTGAATCTGACACTAGAAGAAGTCCCAAATCAAGACATCATCAAGATGATACTTTCACCCAGAAGACTGTGGTATTCTGGGGCCAGCAGCCAGCCATCCTTGGCCCTTGGCTTTTCTGCCACATAGCAGTGCACATGGCATCAAGTTCTCCTGCATTTTCTTCTCCTCTGGATTCTGTTGACTTTCAGCTTCTAGCTGCGCTCTCTCTCATTCTCTCTCTCTCAACTTCCCTATAAGGCTTACAGCAATAGGATTAAGATTAAGGCACAGTCACATGTGAGTTTTATACATAAATAGTTGTAATACAATTACCTTCTCAGAGTTATCTCCAGCACTTCCTTATGTATACCTTACATTCTAACCAAATTGAATTACTTTATCTTCCCTGAACACCCCATCCCTGTTCTCTTGGAAACCACTCCTGTTTCAGATAGAGTATCTATTGCTACTCAGGAAAGCCTATGGAATTTCAGATAATCCAATTCCAACTAGTTCAAGCCTAATTTAAACAATATAATCCTATCTTCTAGCCACAGCTTTGCAACCCAATTTCAGCCAGTGAAATTGAAGGTAATACCTACAGGGAGATTCTAGGAAAGAGGCTTTCTTAATCTCGTGAGAGACTTTCTGGAAACCACCTTCCCTTTCCCCTACTCCATTCCCAGAAGTAGACAAGGAAGCACGGTGCTCAGGGGTTGACAGCAGCCATTTTATAACATAAGGAGGAGCCAATCTTAGGATGATAATTGTACAATGGAAGATAGAAAAGCAGGAATCTGGATCCTTAGAAACATCATTGAGCCACTGAGTCTGGCCAACCCTGAAGTTCACCTTCCCATTTGTATAATTCAATAATGCTTATTAGTTAAATCAGTTTTTTTAGTTTTTAGTTTGAGTTGGGTTTTGTGTTACGTACAACTGAACACATCTTGATAGAGAGAGGAAAGGGCCTTCTAGGAGCCCTGCATTTGCTCGTAGTAATGAAACAGTGTGATCCCTAGTGGAAGTGAAGGTAGTTCACTATTTGGAGCATAGAATAAGAGTAAAGTACCACAAGTAATGAGGCTGAAAATGTAGGCAGGAGTCAAAATATATAGCTACTGGTATACCATCTAAGCACATTCACTTTATCCTACAGGTAGTAGGACAAGATGAAATGTTTTGACTTGTTTCAATTATTTATTTTAGACAAGTTACTAGAGCTCTAGAAATGGGTGAGACTAAAGATTGAACAATGGGTTAGGCCAGGAAAGAAGTTGTGAGAATTTGGCCAAACACATTAATAGAAGGGGTAAATGAGAGAAGATAAATGTAAAAGACAGAGATTTCAGAGGGTTGAATATACATGGCTATATGACTTAATGCATATGAATTGTGGGTAAGAGGAAGGAGTGGGGCTGATGCCCACTTTTCTGATTAGGGTTCCTGACATCCAGTGGCCCATTCACTGAAATAGGGAGAAGAGAATAATGGGGTCCATTTTTGAGTTTCAGAAGCTGTAGGATGTGTAAGTGTTATTTAGGAAGTACCATAAATGTCATACCTGTGCTTTCAAGCTTTTAAAATTAATTGCCAACATTTTATTATTAAAATTTTCACATAAAAATCCACTTATTGTGAAAAGTCAGAAGATCTGGCCACATTGGGCTGGTAGTCTCCTATGGTAAATTAATCTGTGATATGCTCTTCTATTCACCATAATCTCATTTCTCCCTATTTTATGCCCAGCCTGCTCTATTTATTAATATTCCCTATCTGGCCCTTTAACAATCTAAATTTGCAGCCCCTCATATTTATATAAGGGATGTCATGGGAGTAAGTATTTTTAAGATCCACCTGAACCAATCATTTCCAAGTCCTCATTTTCTAAGGACATTTCTGGTAGCATTTGGATCCCCTGACACCAGCCTGCCAAGATAACACCAAACTTTCTGGCCACTCTTCTCTTCTATAGCTGAGCTTGCTTCTGCATCCTTCTCCCATCCCAAAAGAAGTCTTTGATGTCCAGGTCCCACTACCTCTAAGTTCTGAGCTTCCTTCCAGCATTTTTCTCCTCCTTGTTCTCTACTCCTACTCCTCCTTCCAATAGAAGATAAATAGGTCTGGACTGGATTAAGAAAGGAAAAGTAAGAACCTATCAGTCTAGATAGGGCAAACTAGGCTAAATTGAAGGAAGTTAAGATTTATAACTTTCCAGTATCACCTGCTCATACAGGGGCTGGGGCACTTTTTCTGAGAAATTTCTGAACAGCCCTTGAACAGTGCTTTAGCTGAAATTATAAAGTAGACAGTTATGTCACACTTCTACTTTCCTCTCTTAACTCCTAATTTTTTTACTCCTCCACCCCAGTGCAGGGTAGGAGAAGTGGGTGGCAAGGCACAGAGCATCCTCCTACTGGCCAAATTTTCCATCTTTCAATACCTCCTCCCTTTTCCCCGAATGACCTCCTCTTTCCCCAACCATATTGTCTAGTATTTTTCTTTCTGTTGAGTGTGAAAACCATAAAATAATTATAATTGAATAAAACCAAACTCTGCTAAAGATTTTGCCATTATGAAAGAGAAGTATGCTAAACCAGATGATTAATGGGAAATACATGTGCATTGGGAGAACTATAGTCAAATGCATTTCTGAGCAAACACTGAACAATGTATTACAGGGCCACTCCTAGCCTTTTATCTCATGCCCAGTTATACCAAGTTCAAAACCACTGAATTCCCTGATTACTGCTCTTGTACTGACCTTACATTACCTGCACACAGAAGCTGGCATATACTTTTTCTCTGAAAGCATGCTATTCTCATTAGCAGTAATGTCCATAGCAGACCTTCTCATGAACATGAAGGAAACAAAAGCTCTTCACTTCCTTTGCCTTGAATTTATTGCTTCCTCTCCTGGCTTTCAGAATTACAATAGATTCTTACAGAGGAAAATGTGTCTTCTGCACAATAGCCATATTCAAGCTTATATTTGCAACAGCACTCTCTTCTTTTCTCTGTTACCAGTAATCGTATGGGTCTTATCTATTTTTAAAAGGACATTGCCAACGGATTGGTGGTAGTAACCATATTTTAGTGATATGGTGGTGGTATATCTTATTTTAATTAGAGACAACGTGACAATAACATTACTGAAAAATATTAAGATAGTAATAATAAAATCTATATTCTACTATGCTCACATATTATTGCCATTTTTTTACATAGCTTCCTTCAGGGTATATATATTACTTCATATTCTGTTATTATCACAATAAAATATGCTAAGCAAAATATCTCTACCTAGTGGCAGGTGGTGGGGGGATGGATAGTTGGGTGATTATGGGTGAGGGAGCCATCATTCATACCAAGTCTAATTAGACTAATTCACTTATCGATACAACATTAAGCTCTACTGAATACCAAGACTCATGGACAGTCCCTTAATTAGCAAATTGAAATACCATTGGGAAGATTCTAAACAAAGAATATAACTTTCAATCTGCTCCCACCATGTGGAAAGCTCAAGTTTGACAAATAGCCCATTCACATAGAACTACATAAATGACCTAGTTCGAATATTACTATATATTCTATCTCACAACAAGCAAGTTTCCGAGTATGCTGCCAAACCTGGACCTTGCTGTTTTTACTAAAACCTACTCTATGTTTAGCTCTTAGTATACTGCAAGGGATGCTGGTAGAATTGACCATATCAAATCTCTAAACAGAAGCTTAAATGGATATATACAAAAATGCATGAAACCTCAAGTACCAGTTTGAATCTATTATGTACCCCAGAAAAGCCGTGTTTTAATTCTGATCCAATCTTGTTGGGGCAGCTGTTTCTTTTCACCTTTATTTAATATTGTAGGGTAGAAACTTTTGATTAGATTATCTTTGTGGAGATGTGGCATGCCCATTCCAGGTGGGTCATGATTACCTTATTGGAATCCTTCAAAAAAGGAAACATTTTAGAGACAGCAGAGCTGACACAGATACTGGCACTTGAATAACAGAGATATGGATGTTTGGAGATGCTTGGAGCCCAGAAGATGTCACCATGAGATGTTAAGCAAGCTAGAACCTGGAGACAGCCAAAGGAAGCCAAGAGATGAAAGCCAGCCCCCAGAGAGGAGCCCCCACAGGAACAGAGGCTGAAAGCAATGGAGCCCACCAGCAGATGCCAGCCATGTGATTTCCCAGCTGACATAAGTGTTCTTGACCCATTGTCCTTCCTCGAATTAAGGTATCTTTCCCTGGATGCCTTGCTTTGGACATTTTTATAGGCTTAGAACTATACACTTGTAACTTATTAAATTCCCTTTTTAAAAGTTGTTTCATTTATGGTATATTGCATTCTGCCAGCTTGCAAATGAATACACCTCAGAAGTCATCAGATAAATTTTAAAAACAGTTGCATTGCCCAATCTACCAGGATGGGGGGATAAGATATTCCAGAGTGCAACAAAATCTTTTAACAACTAGCAAAAACTAGCAGAGCCATCTTCCTCAAAACTCTTGAAATCAGTTAAGGGTGCACAGTAACTGTACAAGTGTCAAATAAAATAAAGGCAGCTTAAAAAGTGTTAGGCAAAGCTAATGGTACCCTTGTTGGCTGTACTCTAACCCCTTTCCAGCACAGTGTGGTGCCAACCTGAACTCCCACTGTGGCTTCCTGGCCCTGTTCCAAAGAGAATAGATTAATTTTACATGCATACTAGGTACCAATCTAGCATGTGGAAGCCTGAAACACTGAACCAGGAAAACTGTCTCGGGCTCACCTCCCGGAATTTGTCCTGAAGCCAGACAAGCAGCTCACAGACAGCTAAAGCAGTATAAGAAATAATTAAGTTGTAGCAGCATGGAACAAAGGACTACCCACATACAGTTATAAAATAGAATATTCAGGAGAGGGTAAAAGTCTATTTCAAAGGGAGTACAGGAAGCATTCAAATTTTTGTAAATAAGGTAATCCTAAAGCCATGAGCAAACAAAAGCCCAGGACAAGAAAGACACTTTTCAGGCTCAAATAAGACAGAGATGACCCTATACTTCACATTAGTCTTGGAGACCCTAAGCCAAAGCAGAGCCAGTTTTCAAAGACTGTGAAAAGTTCTCTTTGTATTGGTTTGTTTATACTTGTCCATTCTTGGCACTAAAGGAAATCTCTGTCATAGCACTAGCTAGCTACAAACATAAGGAACAGACTAAATCCCATAGTTAGCATCTTAAAAATATTAAAATATAGAGTATACAATGAAATATTGATTACAAAAAAAAGAAAACAGGAAATGAGAAACCATCCAAAGAAAGAAAAAAAATCCAGAAACCATAAATGAAGAAGACCAGACTTTAAATATAATAGAAAAGTCTTTTTTTTAATATAATCCTCAATATGTTAGCTAAATAAAAGAGAACACAGAAAAAAGAACTAAAGGATATGAGGAAAACAATGAAAGAACAATATGAGAATCTCAATAAAGAGATGGCAGGACTGACAGAAAAGAAACAAAAACAAAACAGGCTTTGTGAGTTGGATAGCGAAAAAGAGCTGGAACCCAAGAAAAGGGGGCACATAAAGCCTGGGGTCACATAGAGCCATGTACCAACTCAAGTGCTTGATTGGCAAACCCAGGAAGCTGGGGTCTATCTCTGAAAAGGTATTTTGATTTTTTTGGTTTTGGTCTTTTTTTTTTTTTTTAACTTCTTAAAATCTCATTAGATAGAACTGCAAGTACTCCCAAGCTTCAACATTGCCCCAGGCAAGGGTAGAATTAATACATATAAGAGACAAAGTAAATATCAGGTGAATGGGGACAATTCCCTAAAGGATGTATATTCCCCCAACAAAAGGGGGGCAGCTCAAATGGCAGCCCTCCTTTAGGGAATTCAGGCTCCAGGAACTGGAAAACAAAAGGAACCTAAGCCTGCCTTCTACCTCAGTCTCTGTGTCAACCATACCACTAGCAGGGACAGGCTACTGAATTAAAGGCACTGCATCACTTTATGCTGGTGGACAGCTGTGGTCAGATAAGCACCACTGGCTGGGCAGGACAGGAAAAGCACAAAGTCTATAGGCTTCAGAGGAAATTTAAGAACCTGATGGGTCTCACCCATCAGGGTGAGTTTTCAAGGGAAACTTAAAACTGGGTACTCTCTCCTCCTGAGACATGGGCCTGTCTGGTCTGGGGAAATCTGACTGGGATTGTTCATATCTGAGGAGATCCTCCTAAAAAGAGAGGTTCTATATAGATAGGGCAACAACCAGAAAAACAAGAGCTGGAAAATTCTGATTAATTAAACAGAACCTGTGGTAGAAGTCTAGAATAAGGTGAACTGAATGCCAAAGAAGAAATAGAGAACAAAGCCATCCAACAAGAAAATTCTAGGTAAAAGTGTGAAAACAACCTCCAGAATAAACTAATTAAGGATCAAATGCCTAGACACCAGCAAGAAATAATGAGTCATACTAGGAAAACTGAAGATATGGCCCAGTCAAATAAACAAACCAACATTTCAAATGAGATGCAGGAGTTGAAATAACCAATTTGGGTTGTTCAAACAGATGTCCAAAATCTGATCAAAAATCAAATCAACAAGATGAGGAAAAAAATGGCAAAAGAGATGAAGAATATAAAGACACTGGGTGAACACAAAGAAGAACTCGAAAGGTTGAAAAAACAAATTGCAGAACTTATTGGGAATGAAAGGCACAACAGAAGAGATGACAAAAACAATGGAGGCATACAACAGTAGATTTGAAGAGCCAGAAGAAAGGAGCAGTGAACTAGAGAACAGGACATCTGAAATCTTACACATAAAAGAAAACATAGAGAAAAGAATGGAAGAATATGAGCAGAGTTTCAGAGAACTGAATGACAAAATGAAGTGCATGAATTTACATGTTATGGTTGTCCCAGAAGGAGAAGAGAAAGAAATAGGAGCAGAAAAATGAATGGAGAAAATAATCACTGAAAATTTCCTATCTTTCATGAAAGACAAAATTACAGATCCAGGAAGTGCAACATACCCAAAACAGAATAGATTCAAATAGACTTACTCCAAGACATTTACTAATCAGATTGTCAAATGTCAAAGACAAAAAGAGAATCTTGACTGCAGCAAGAGAAAAACAATTCATCACATTCAAGAGAAGCTCAAAAAAATGTGTGGATTTCTCAACAGAACCATGGAAGTGGGGAGGCAGTGATATGAGATATTTAAGATTCTGAAAGAGAAAAACTTTCAATAAAAAATTCTATACCCATGAAACTGTCCTTCAAAATGAGGGGAAGATTAAAATATTTTCAGACAAATAGTCGCGAGAGAAATTATGACTAAGAAGCTAGCTCTACAGCAAATATTAAAGGAAGCACTACAGGCAGATAGGAAAAGATAAGAGAGAGAGGTCTGGAGAAGAGTGTAGAAATGAAGACTATCACTAAAGGAAAAAAAGATATGATATATAAAGTCTAAAAAACAAAATGGTAGATGAAAGTACTGCCTTTACAGTAATAACTTTAAATGTTAATGGATTAAACAC
>PVIY010030678.1:0-30754 GCA_004026745.1 Myrmecophaga tridactyla | reverse complement strand
CCCTCTGCAGTCCCTGTGCCCTCTGCAGTCCCTGCGCCCTCTGCAACCCTGCACCTTCTGCAGCCCTGCGCCCTCTGCAGTCCTGTGCCCCTGGCACAGAGATCTTTGTTTTATCAGGCAGCTTCAATTTCTGGTCTGTCCTTTTCCTTTAAACTTCTTCCACGTCACTTACAGGGTGGGTTTAGTGGTGATGTACCCCCTTACCTTTTTTATCTGGGAATATCTTAATCACTCCCTCATTTAAAAAAATGTTTATTTTTAATTGTGGTTAAAAAAAACTATATATATAAAACATGAAAATCATTTTAACCATTTTAAGTGGACAATTCTTGGACATTAAGTGTATTCACAGTTGTGCTAGTTTGAAACTGCTGTGTACCCCAGAAAAGCCATGTTCTTTTCCTAATCCAGTCTTGTAGGGCCTGCACTATGTAGGTGGAAACTTGGATTAGATTCTTTAGATGGAGCCGTGACCCTGCCCATTTAAGATGGGTCTTGATTAGTTTACTGGAGTCCTTCAAAAGGGGGAACATTTTGGAAAAACCTCAGACGCAGACACAGATGTTTGGAAATGCAGAAGCCCCAGGAGATCCAGATGCTGAGAGAGCCAACAGAGGCTAGACAGGAACAGAGCCGACACAGATGCAGACATTTGGAGATGCTTGGAGAGTGAAAGAGTGCAGAGCCTAGCAGGGACGTTTGGAGATGCAGAGCCCAGCAGACATTGCTGTGTGCCTTCCCACAAGATGCTGACAAGCCCGAACCCAGAGTTGTGGTCTGGAGTAGCTAGGTGAAGGCCCACAGACACTTAGAGAGGAAACCACTGATATCAGAAGCTGCAAGAAACGGAACTGGATTAGGAGTTTTTAAAAATCCTTTCTTGTGGGTTCTCTGGAATTTTGTATATATAGGTGTGCTGATTTAAAAGGATTATGTGCCTTAGTGAAGCCATGTTTTAATCCTAATCCATTTTGTGGATCTTTTAATCCCTATTAAGTACTATAAATTGGAAACTTGATTAGGTTATCTCCACAGAGATGTGTCTCACCCAATTGTATTATTTTTTCATTAGAGGGAGAGGTGACTCCACCCATTCCAAGTAGGTCTTGATTAGTTTACTGGAATCCTTTAAAAAAGGAAATATTTTGGAGAGAACAATGGGAGAGCCACAAAAGAGCCACGAGAACTACGAGAGTCCATACAGCTAGAGACCTTTGGAGATGAAGAAGGAAAATGCCCCTGGGTGGGCTTCATGAAATAAGAAGCCTGGAAAGAAAGCTAGCAGACTTTCCCAAGTGCCCTTCCAGCTGAGAAAGAAACCCTGAATGTCACTGGTCTTCTTGAACCAAGGTATCTTTCCTAGGATGCCTTAGATTGGGCATTTCTATAGCCTTGCTTTAGTTTGGACATTTTCACAGTCTTAGAACTGTAAACTAGCAACCATTAAATTTTCCTTCTTAAAAGCCATTCCATTTCTGGAATATTGCATTCTGGCAGCTAGCAAACTAGGACAATAGGATCATGCCATCTGAATATAAAAGTAACTTGACTATTAGGTTGCCTTTCATTTCTTTTTCCTGCCTGATTGCTCTGGGTAGCACTTCCAATGCCATGTTGAATAACAGTGGTGAAGCTGGCATCCTTGTGTTTTTTTCCCTAATTTTAGGGGAATCTTTCAGTTTTTCACCACCGAGTATATTTTCTGTGGGCTTTTCATAAATGCCCTTTATCATGTTGAGAAAATTCCTGTCTATTCCTAGTTTACTGAGTTTGTTTCTATCATGAAAAGTTATTGAACTTTGTCAGTTGCCTTTTCTGCATCAATTGAGATGATCATGTGTTGTTTTCCTTCGTTCTAATAATGTGGTGTATTACATTAATTTTTTTTTAATGTTGAACCATCCTTGCATTCCTGGAATGAGTCCCACTTGTTCATGGTGTATACTATTGGATTTGGTTTTCCAAGATTTTGTTAAGGAATATTACATCCATATTTATAAGGTGTATTGGTCTGTAATTTTATTTTTTTTTTGTTCTGTCTACATATGGCTTTGTTATCAGGGTATTGCCAGCCTGTCAGAATACAATACACAGAAATGGACTGGTCTTTATAAAGGGGATTTATTAGGTTACAAATTTACAGAATGAGCTAGGAAATAATCCCTCTTCTGTTTTTTGGAAGAGTTTCATGTTAAATCTTTATTTGGTAAAATTCAGTGGTGAAACCAGATGGTCGTAGAGACTTTTGATTGCCCATTTAATCTCTTTTTATTACAGATCTGTTTAGATTTTCTGTTTCTTTTTTTGTCAGATAAAGTAATTTTTATGTCTTTTAAAATTTGTCTATTTCATCTAGATTTACTAATTGTTAGCATTTTATTATTCATAGCATTCTCTTATTATCCTTTTAATCTCTGTAAGGTTGAAAGTGTTGTCCCCACTTTCATTCCCAATTTTAGGTATTTATGTCCTCTCTCTCTTTTTCTTTGTCAGTCTGGCTAAAGATTTGACAAATTTTATTGAAATTTATCAATGAAATTTTAGTTTTGTTAATTTTCACTATTTTTTTCCTATTCCATATTTCCTTTATCTCTGCTCTAATGTTTACTGTTGCCTTCCTTGTATTTACTTTAGGTTTACCCTGCTCTTCTAGTTTCTTTAGGTGTGAAGTTAGATTATTGTATTGTGATATAGCTTCTTTTGAATGTTAGAATTTAGAGTTAAACATTTTCTTCTGACTTCATCCCATAAGTTTTAGTATGTTGTGTTTTCATTTTTGTTCATCTCCAGATATTTCCTAATTTCTCTTCTGATTTTTTTTCTTTGACTCATTGGTTGTTTAAATACTGTGGCATTTAATTTTCAAATATTTGTAAATTTTCCAATTTTTCTTCTGTAATTGATTTTTAGCTTTATTCCATTGTGTTCCAAGAAGATAGTTTGTATGATTTCAGTGTTTTAAAATTTATTACGATAGGATTTGTGGGCTAACCTATGGTCTATCCTGGAAAGTATTCCAAGAAGAAGAATGTGTGTTCTGCCAGTGTTGGCTGAAGTGTTCTATATATGACCGTTTGGTCTAATTTGTTAATAACATTGTTCAAGTCCTCTATTCCCTTTTTGATCTTCTGCTTAGATGCTCTGCCAATTACTAAAATTGGAGTATTGAAGTCTCCAACTATTTTTGTAGAACTATCTGTTTCTCCCTTCAATTCTGTAAATGGTTGCTTCATATTTTGCTTCATATTTCAGGGCTCTGGTTTGAGGTGTATATATCTTTACACTTGTTATATCATCTTGCTGGATTGAAACTTTTATCAGTATATAATAATCCTTCTTTGTCTCTTGGAGTCTTTTTTAGAGTCTATTTTATCTGAGAATAATATAGCCACTTTGGCTCTTTTTTATTACTGTTTGCACGGAATGTATTTTTTCACCCTTTAACTTTCAAATTCCTTGTGTCTTTGTACCTAAAATTAGTCTTTTTTAGGTGGATCATGCTTTTTCACCCAATCTGCCAAACTGCCTTTTAATAGGAGAGTTTGATACCTTGATATTTAAAGTAATAACTGAAGAGAAAGAGTTTACTTCTGCCATTTAGCTGTTTCAAGATATCTTGCGTATTGTTTGTTCTTAATGCTCCTTAGGTCTGTGCTGTTATGAAACTGTTATGTACCCTAGAAAAGCCATGTTCTTTGAACCCTAATCTAATCATCTGGGCAGACCTATTGTTTAGGGTGGGACTTTTGTTTAGATTGTTTCCATGGAATTGTGACCCCGCCCATTCAAGGTGGGTCTTAATTAGTTCACTGGAGTCCTTCAGAGAACTCAGAGAGAGAGAAAGAGTTTGAGCCAACACAGAGAGCAGATAGATGGAACCAGGGGACAGATATTTGGAGGTGCTAAACTGAGAGAAAAAACCCAGAGTTTGCCCGGAGAAGCTAAGTGAGGACCCACAGACACTTAGAGAGAAAGCCACTGGAATCAGAGCCATCGAAACCAGAAGCTGAGAGAGAAGGTCAGCAGACATTGCCATGTGCTGTCCCATATGACAGAGAAACCCTCTGGACAACAGCAGCATTTTCTTCAGAGTCAAGGGATATTTGTCTGGATGCCTTAGTTTGGACATTTTTATGGCCTTAGAACTGTAAATTTGTAACCTAATAAATCCCCTTTATAAAGGCCAGTCCATTTCTGTGTATTGTATTCTGACAGCATTAGCAAACCGAAACAACTTTTTGTTTGCTTGTTTATTTGCTTTTCTGTAGTATATAATTTTGATTCCCTTTTTCTTTCCTTTTCTCTCTATTTTAAGTTATTTTCTCAATGTTGTCTTTGCAAATAAAATGATGACTGTAAACAAATAACCTAGTTTAAATAGTACCAGCCCCATTTCAGTAGTAAATAAACTCTCTACTCCTATATATCACTATCCCTCAGCCATTTTATTGATGTTGTTGTAGATTACATCTTTATAGGTTGTATGCCAGTAACATGGATTTATTTACACATTTGCCTGTTAACTCACATGGGGGAAAACATTTACAAACCAGAATTACAACAATACAGGATTTTATATTTACCTAATGGTTACCGTTACAGTGTTCTTTGTTTCTGCTTATGGCTTCGAGGAACTGTCTGGTGTCCTTTTAGTTCAGCATGAAGGACGCCCTTTTGAGTATCCTGTAGGGCAGGTCTTCTGGTAATGAACTCTTTTAGCTTTTGTTTATCTGTAAACAGAAAAAAAAATCTTAATTTCACTTTCATTTTTGAAAGATAATTTTGCTAGATATAGAATTCTTGGTTCACAGGTTTGTTTGATTTTCTCTACGGACTCTAAATATGACATCCCATACCCTTCTGGTCTCCATGGTTTCTGAAAAGAAATCTGCCTTGAAAGTGGCAAGTAGCTTCTCTCTAGCTGTTCTCAAAATTCTCTTCATCTTTTGATATTGACAATTTTGCTATAATATGTCTGGTTCAGTTCTCTTAGAGTCTGTCCTACTTGGCGCTGTAGGACAGCGCCTATGTGTATGTGTATATTCATGTGTATATTCATCTTTTATTGTATTCAGGAAGTTCGTTTTCAGCCATTATTTCTTCAAATACTTTTCTTTCTCTGCCCTTTCCTCTTGTCCTTCTGAGACACCAATAATGTGTACATTTGCACACTTTATGGTATCCCAAGGTCCCTCGGGCTCTGCTCATTTTACTGCATTATTTTTTCTTTCCACTCCTCACACTGTATTATTTGTGTTTCCTTTTTTTCAGATTCACTGATCCTTTCTTCAGCCAGTTCATATCTGTTGTTGAATCTGTTAATGAGTTTTTTTATTTCAGTTACTGTACATTGTTCTCCAAATTTTGTTTCATTTCTTTTTTATCATTACCTTCTCTTCATTTTGTTCAAGCAATGTTTTAATAATTTCCTTTAATTATTTGTATATGGATCCTTTAGATCTTTGAAAATCATTGTGGCTTGGAGCTAAGTACCCTTGAAAAAGATATTTTTAAACTTAATCTGTTCCTGTAGGTGTGAACCCATCATAAATAGGACCTTTGATGAGGCTTTTCAGTTGAGATGTGGACCAGCTGAATCCTATTACTGATGTCCTTTATAAACCTGCTGACGTTCGTACACATAGAGAGGAACCCGTGGAGGGAGCAGGCGGAACTGAAATCCAGTGGATTGGAAGAGAAGAGAGAAGCCAGGGTGGGCTGCCGTGTGGCAGAAAAGCCAAGACCAAGTTCAGCATCAGCTCCAGGGCACCAGGATCTTCCAGGAGAAAGCATCACCTTGATGACTCCTTGGATTTTTATTTCTAGCCTCAGAACCTGGAGCCAGTAAATTCCCACTGCTTAGTAGCCAAGAAACTAAAATAGTTTTGAGTAGTAGAAAGCAGTTACTACTACAAAGACCTAAAATATGGAAATAGCTTTGGAATTGAGTAGTGGGTAGAGGCTGGAGGAATCATGCATTGCTTGATAGAAAAAGCCTATATTGCTTTGAGGAGACTGTGGTAAAAATATGAATGTCTAAAGTACTTTGAATGAGGCCTTAGAAGGGAATGAATGTGTTGTTGGAAACTGGAAAAGAAGTGATCCTTGTCTTAACACGGCAGAGAACTTGGTGAAGTTGAGTTCTGATGTTAGATGCAAGGCGAAACTTGAAAGTGATGAACTTGGGTATTTTGCTGAGGAGATTTACAAGCTAAGTTTGGAAGCTGCAGCCTGGTTTCTCCTTGCAGCTTATAGTGAAGGGGAAAATCTGAGAAGTGAACTCCTAAGCACCAAAAAAACAGAAATTGATTGTTTGGAAAATGTTGAGGCTCTCTGGATAGTATGGTCTGAGACTAAGGCCAAAAGCAGTTCTATCAGGGACCCCTCTGAGATTCCAGAAAGCAAGTCCCCAGGAAATGAGGATCCATGTAAGGGTTTAACTGAACTCAGAACCAATCCATCGTTTCAGTGGAAGTCAAGGTTAGAAACGCATTTATGTAAGGAGGGTCCATGCAAAGTTCTGCTGTCTGATAGTTTGGAGCCCTGTGAACTGCACACAAAGACTACAAGGCTTTTGTGAAATTTGTATGAGCAAAACCACTGCCACCCAAGACTGAAAGGGACAGAGGAGGAACAGATTGAAGAAAGAATGACTTCAGGGGCAGAACCATGGAAGCTGACTAAATAAGAGCTCCTTAGGCCAAGAGGGCAGGCCTACCTCTGTTCACCCCTGCATTTGGAGGAGCAGGCCATCTGCCTCTGCCCTTGGAGGGAGGGGGGTCTTGAACCTCTGTGTTGAGGGAGAGTGATGCCACTCCAAAGCTTGCCGGGGCTGGGGGAGCTGTGTCCCCACATTTGTGCAGAGACTGGCTGACATCATGCTGCCTGGAGAGGGTTGGGCCTGTACCCTGGCTTTCACAGGCAGCCTGGCCACCGTCACAGCACTTGGAGCACGTGGGGCCTTAACCCATGTTTGGGTACAGCATAGCCACTGTGCAATTGCTCAGAAGGGTAAGCCTGCCACCACGTCAGGACAAGAAGACAAAGCATCACTCAGTAGATGACTCTCAGACCTTGAAATCTCATGGAGTTTTCCTGGCTAGTTTTCAGATTTGTTCAGAACCTGTGACGCCTGTTTTCCTTCCAATTTCTCCTTTCTGGAATGGGGATGGTTAACCTGTGCCTGTCCTTCCATTGTGTATTGGAATTGGGTAACTTGGTTTCTAGGTTTCACAGGTCCACAGACTGAGGGGAACTGTACCCCAGGATAGCCCACCCATTACCAATTTTATTGAGACTTCTTACTTAGTGTGTCACTGAAATGACTTAAGGCTTTGAGGATATTGTGATGTAAAGAATCTATTTTGCACATGAAAGGAACATGTCTTTTTGGGGTCCAGAGGCTGGACTGTGATGGCTTGGAGCCACCTTTTGATTAGGTTGCTTCAATTAAGGTGTGGCCCAACTGAATTAGGATAGGTCTTATTCCTATTGCTGGAATTCTTTATAAGCAGAATGAAATCCAGACATGGAGAGAAAGCCATGGAGGGAACAGCCAGAAGCTGAAAATCAAAAGAACCCAGAGAAGAAGCCAGGAGAGGCCATCGTGTGCACTGCCATGTAGCAAAAAAAACAAGGACCAAGGATTGCCAGTAGCCACCCAGGAGGCCACAGTCTTCCGGGAGAAAACAGCACCTTGATAATGCCTTGCTTTTGGACTTCTAGCTTTAAGACAGTGGGCCCGTAAATTCCCATTGTTTAAGTCAGCCCATTGCATGGCATATGCTTTAGCAACCAGGAAACTAAACATACTTAAGACAGTTGATTTAAGGACTTTGACTAATATTTCCAATGTTTTATGAACTTCTGGGATGATTTCTGGCAAATTCTTTTTTCCAGTGATTGGTCCATACTGTCCTGCTTCTTTATGTGTTTTGTGATCTTTTTGTGAGAACTGGACATTCTGAGTATTATGCTGCTGGAACTCTGGGGATCTAGAGCACCTCTCCTCTGGGGTAGCACGTTTTTGTTGTTGTTGATGATGACTAGAACCATAAATTGACTTTTACAACAATTTTATTCCCAAATGGGGAATGCAAAGTGTCAAGAGGAGAAAAAGAAACAGGTACTGCTTCTTTAAGAATTTTCTGCTGCTTCTCCCTGCATGGGCTGGAGCAATGGCTGTCCCCACCTGGTCCCCTGACCTGAAGTAGCTGACCCAGACAGCGTCAGCAATCAGACCACATGTCCACCCCTAGATTTTAGAGAACCAGGTCCTTACAGCCCATCGTGGTACCAGCAAGCTGACTTGCAACTGCAGCTCACACCGCTGCCTGCCCCACAGCTTGGCAGAGGGAGAGTGGCACCTGCTGCACAGGGCTGGGGGATCGGAATTCACCTGTATTTATTGCAATTTACTGGCCTTTTTCTCCTGCTCCTCACTTTTTTTTATGCTGCAGAGTGTTCCACTAGACTCCGGACTTCCAAAATAGTTGATTCCAGTTCTTGCCAGTGCAGTAGCTGGTGGAGGGATCAATTCCTGCAGCTTCCTACTCTGCCGTCTTCCCTCCATCCTGCCTGTTCTCTCCTTCATTTTGAAAGACAGTTTTGCGAGGTATGGAATTTGTGGTTGACAGGATTTTGCTGTGAGCACTTTAAATGTCATGCCATTGCCGTCCTGCCATCATGGTTACCGATGAGATATCTGCATCTAATTTAAATGAAGTTGTATGTGACATGTTGCTTCTCTCTTGCAGTTTTCTGGAATACTGTCTTTATCTTTGGCAATCAACAGTTTGCTTATAATACGTTGTGATGTGGGTCTGTTTGGGTTTATCCTGTTTGGAGTTCATTGAGCACCTTGGCTGTGTACATGCATGTCTTTCATTAAACGTGGGAAGTTGTCAGCTGTTATTTCTTTGAATATTCCCTCTGTCCCTTTCTCTCTTTTTCTTCTGGTATTCCCACAATGCATGTATGCTTGATGGCATTCTTGGGTTCCTTAGGCTCTGTTCACTTTTCTTCTTTCTTCTTTCTGCTCCTCAAACTGGATGATTTCAGATGTTTCATCTTGAAATTAACCGAGTCTTTCTTTTGCCAGTTCTCATCTACTGTGGAACTGTTCTAGAGAATTTAAAATTTCTGCTCTGTTTGTCTCCTTTTCACAATTTCCATTTCTTTATTGTTAGTGTCTTTTATGTTCCTCTGTTGTTATTCTGATTTCCTTTGGTTTTTGTCCACATTTTCCTTTTGCTCTGTGAGCACGGTTGACCTGTCATAAAAGTCTTTCTGTGGTGTGTCCCAGGCCTGGTCTTCTTTGATGCTGTTTTCTAATGTTTCATCCTCTCCTGTGCCTGCGCCATTGCTTCCTGTGTTTTTTGGTTTTGTTTTGTTCTGTTTGTAATCTTGTTGAAGCTTGGAAATTTAATATTTTAATATCTTTTTGTTGGAATTTAAACTCTGAGGCATCTCTCCCTTCAGAGAGAGAGCTTTCCTTTATTGCCAGAAGCTAACCAAAAAACGAAAAGGAAACACCTTTTCCAGTTTTTGCAGGTTACCCTGTGCAGGCGCTCTCCTTCAGGGCTTATCCATACAATGAGTTTGGAGAATAGCTCTTGGCCAAAGCGTAGGGGCCTCCCTGGTCCTTCCTGTGCTGCCTCTTGTCTTGGGCTTGCAGGGCCCTAGAATTACCCCATATACATGGATGAGAATGTCCCCTCCCCAGGGAACGGTTCCCTAAGGTCCTGGACACTGTGACTTATGTCCTGCCCCTGGCAGTCCCTCCCCCCAGGCAGCTACTTGACTGTTCGCCTACAGGGCAAGTTCTGAGATGGTGAGACCCTCACACCTCAGCAACCTCACGAGGTTGTCGACTCTGCTTCCTTTCCATCCAGGACCAAGAATCTGCTCTGGGAGCACCGGGCAGCTCCACACTGTGCGAGGGCGGAGCAGGCAGAGCAGGGCAGGGTGGGGGAGCAGCCAGGGCAACACAAAATCCCACCGCTTTCAAGTTGCCCGTGTCTTGATGTGGTGTTCACCCTGCTGCTGTTCTGAGAAAGATCCTTCTGGTTCTTGCTGGTCGTTCAAAGCCCTGAAGCATCTCATGCCACCCTCATGGGGTAAGGCTTGGATGGTCTATGAAGGAATTTTAAGTGCAGGAGTGTCGGTGCAGGACGGGCATTTAGAAGGAGCAAGAGGAATGGCCAAGGGAGAAGAAAGGCACAGAGGACAGAGGCCCCAGCACAAGCTCAGGTGAGCAGGGTGTGGGTGAGTGGAGGCTGCCGAGGCCAGGGTGGTGGTCCCAGAGCTGCTCGGGAAGGGAAGTGTGTGGCTGCTTTGGGGTGGGGGTGGGGGGTGCAGGATGTCTAGGACGCTAAATCGAAGCGCACAGCAGCATGCCAGTTTTGTCTGCCCCTTCCACAGACCCTCTTCCTTTCTGTGTTTTGGAGGATTGGCTTGAGCTGATAAGAAAGGAAAAGCACCCCTTCCTCAGCTCCGCTGCAGTATGGAAACACTGAAAGCGGGACGTGCGCTGAGGCTGCCAGAGCAGGCTGCTCCCGGGAGACTAGAAAATCGTCCGTCTCGCCCACAGCGTGTGCGGCCAGGTCGGGGCTGCCCCTGAGGGCCGCCACCTCCCTCTTGGCACGCAGCAGGGGGTCCACGGTCGTGCAGCCCGGCCCGGCCCCCATGGCCTAGCCAGGCCCAGAAAGGCTGAGAATCCATGTCCTGGGGAGCCCCAGGGCAGGGACAGAGGTCCCCACGCCTCAGGGGGCTCCCGTGAGTGTAGAAAAGTGTCCTGATGGTGTGAGCACGAGTCCCTGCTGGCTTTGAAGGAACATGCTCAGTCATTCTAAGGAATAGTGTGTGTGCATACCATATAACAATTTTTAGCCTTTTATGCTTAAGGCATTTTTAGCCATTTTCATAATTAGAAAGTTTTGGATTTAAGTGCTTTCTTGTGGAGTGGTTTTTATTTATTTATCTATTTAGCTAATTTGTATGAACTCTAGGGTAGCTTTGCAAGTGCTTTTTAAGCATTTTTACTAGTTTTCTTGTTTAAAAAATATCTTTACATTTTTAATTGAATTTTTATTTATTTATTTTTATATGGGCAGGCACTGGGAATCGAACCCAGGTCTCCGGCATGGCAGGCGAGAACTCCGCCTGCTGAGCCAATGTGGCCTGCCCTAATTGAATTTTTAAATTGAATATCAGGCTTCTGATGAATTGTCCAAAGCTAATTTTCTTGCAAATGAATATCTCAACCTACAAATTAACATATTTATAACTTTTGGATACCAGAGGTGATTTTGCATTTTTCAAATTCTTAAAGCAATTTTGTCCATTTCCCACGGATTTTCTGCATGCTTTTAAATTTTAAATTTGTTTACTGAATTATGTTTTTTATAGTTAAGTAACTAAGCTAAAATCTTCATGCAGGGAAAGGCATCCAAAGGAACCAAAACAGGGCTAATTCTGCATTATGGTGGTAAATGGTACCTACACAGGAAATTGTCAAAATTCGCGGGGGCCCAGGCCGGGCCAGGCAGCGGCCTCTCTGCCTCCCTCCACAGCTCCGCACGGTTCCTTGGGCCGCAGGGTCCCAGGCCTGGCTGAGTGGTCAGCAGGGCAGGGGAGGCAGGCCCGGCTGAACCCCTCATGTCTCAGCACCGAGCTAGCTCCAGGGGCAGCTGGGCAGGTGCCTGCGGACTCTGGGGGCCGCAGTGGCGTGGGGTGGGGGGGCAGTGGCGTGGGGTGGGGGGGCAGGCTCTGGCCCCGATACCGCTGGTGAGGCCTCATCCCCAGCCTTCGAGGCCCCATGGCCCAGCGGTTCCCGCACGTGAGAGGCAGGCGGGTCGGGTAAACGTTGGGTTTCTGCCTCTAAGTGGTTATTGCTTTTGTCATAATAGTCCTGCAACAGCTTTCTGTAAAGAGAAAAAATAGTCTGCCTGTCTGCCCATCTAAATTAAAACATTTCTTTAGGAATTAAAAACAGGGGTTAGACCAATACTTTATATCAGTGTCCAAAGGAGGCAGCCCCGATGGCTGGGACAGACAAAACACCGCATTTTCCACATGTGGATATTCTTCAGCCCTAAAAAGGAGAAACACATCTTCTGGAGTGAAATAAATGAGGCACAAAAAGACAGCTATTGTGCAGTTCCACTTACATGAACTATCTGGAACAAGCAGATTGGTAGAGACAAAGTAGACTGGGGTTCCCAGGGTGGGGGGCGGAGTCGTGGCTTTAGGGGTGCAGGGCTGCCCCTCCGTGCTGGGCACTGCACTGCGCAGTGTTTAGTGACACTGAATCGTACCCTTAAAGATGGTTTAAAAGGGAAATTTTGTGTTATAGACATGTTACCACGATTTAAAGAATAATGTTTTCTTTAGGGTTCTTAGACAACTATACAGTTTTCAGCATCTTGGTAAAATTTCTTCCCAGAGGGTAACCATTGGCCAAAGGGAGCACGTTAAAGCCCCAACCTGCCCCCCGGTGAGTGAACAGTTCGGGGGTTGCTGGCAGCTGCTCTTGTGAATCCTGCAGCAAAATACGAGTCCGCAGAAGAGCCCCCCTGAGCTGCCACTGCCCCCCCACCCTGGAGGTCTGGGGAGAGGCGCTTCCAGGGCCCTGGGGGGCTCGGTCCTGAACCATGTGGCCGCACTCGCGGGTCTGCTGGGGCAGCCCCAGATAGAAGATTCTTTTTTCTCTCACGTGAAATGAAAACAGGCTCCCCCGGCGCAACCTGACCCCCTCGGTGCCTCGGTGCCATCTACAGCCTTGGGTGGCCCCAGCGAGGCAAGGAGGATGTGGCTGGGCCGGGGAGGGGAGGGTGGAGAGGGACAGGCTGCACAGAGAGCCCCTGTGCCCACACCCCTTGGCAGCCTGGCCCAGCCCCCAGAGAGCCTGGCCTCAACCTGACTGGCAGGGGGTCTGCGGGTCCCAGGACGGCAGGGGCCAGTGCTGCTTCCTCCCTGACTGGCACAGCAGGGGACACCAGTGTGGCCGAAGCCCATGGCGCCACGGCGTTTCCCACGGCAAGTGGAGCTTCCCGAGCTCATGGCGCTCGGCCCAGCCTCCTTGCCTAGAGAAAAACTGGGCCTCGGTGGCTGGGTGGGGATGGGGGGCTGTTGGGGTCCTCGGGGCTGCTGGCAGGCTGTCTCCTGACCTCAGCGCAGGCCAGGCAGTTCCGGTCGATAATCCAGCCCCTCGACCTGGGCCCTTAAAACACAAGTGTAAAGGCCTTTACCCCAGGCGCCAGCCCATTCTCAGGAGGCGGTTTGTTTGTTTGTTTTGGGGGGCAGCCCAAGAAAACTCCCAAGAGGTGCTTTGCAGGGTCTCCCAGCCCCTCTCCTGTGGCAGTGCTGATGCCTTGAGCACAAACCTGCTGACCTAGGGCGAGCGGTCACTGCAGGAGACATTTCCTAGAAGAATCTCTCATTTGCACTGACACGTGCCCCAGTTTTATGGTCCCAGGCCTGGTCCTCTGGTGGAGGACACCTTGAAATAGAAGTGGGAGAAGTTTTAGTGAAAATGTGTAACAGGATATGGTGAGAGGGTGAGTGGATGCTTGACTAAAACATAATGGAATTCCCTTGTTTACTTGGTAGAAATGGATGATTTAAATATTGCCTTTTAAAGAAGCTGTGACAGTTTTTGCTATTATAAAATGGTATTTTAGGAACCAAAGTTGGGATCTTAAGAATGGGGCATTCTTTTGAGCAAACTTTAAGATAGTTGGAAATCTTTGACTGATAAAATCCATATGCAATAATTTATATTTAAAGAGACAGAGTGGATGGTTGTGGAATTTTACATTTTATGAGCTAGTTGAACCACTAGCTCTTGCCCTGCCAGTTGAGGAACAGAGGGGACCACGTGTGCTCTGTGCAGTGTCCTTCCTTTCTGGCTCCTTCCACCCGTAAAACGGAGAGACTTTTGTGTTCTTCCACATCTTTGCTGAAGTTCACTGAGATGGTGGGGAGAAGGGGTCTGAAGCACCCCATCCTGAGACCCCTGGAGTGTGAGGAAAAGGGAGTCATGTGAACCCCCAGCTGCCAAGCCCTTCCCCATATGCTTCTTTCTTCAGTGGGACAAGAGCTGCCATCACAGCAGGGTGGGCTGGTTCTCTTCTCTGAGGCCACCCAGTGCCAAGGGCTCATTTGTCTCTCAGCTTGGGCAGTTCCTTGCTGGGGGCTCCTGAGCTCTTCATTGCTCTCTGCTTGGTCAGAAGAACCCCCACACCCACAGCCCTGGCCTGGCTGGCGCTCAGGATCTCGGGCGCCCCCAGACCCACCGAGTCAGCCGAGTTGCCTCACCACCCGTTTCTGAGAATCCCCCAGAAATGCTCTCCCTGGGGGCACTCCCCTGCTCCTTGGCCTCTTGTGAGGTCTGGAACCAAGACAGGAGGACAAGAGCCCCTGCTCGAGCTCCGGGCCGGACAAGGGGCTCATGCTTGACTTCCCCACCAGGTGGAGAATTAGATTTTATGACCAAATCCTGCAGAACCCCCAGAAGGTCCTGAGAGGGTGGCCATGTATTAAATGAAAGTGCTTGGTAAACTGTAGAGTGCTCTGGAATTGGTGACAAGTTTAAACATTCATGTTTTTCTTCACTTGTCTGATGATTTCTACTGAAGACAGTATTACTGTCTTTAAAAAAAAAAGTTGCCATTGAACAGTTGCATGTTTTCTCGACTAGTGACCATCCCTGGGGGACATGACTTGAGAGGAGGATGCCCGTAATGAATTGCTGGAGCCTTTAGACTCTAAAGAGGGGGAGGTATTGGGGAGAGGAGAGAAGTAGTAATAAGAAGATTCTTGGGAGAGCTCAATCCCATGTATTTAGTTTAATAATTAATACCAAGACTCAGTTTCAAATATTTATGTGGTACAGGTAGAATATTTTATTATAGTTTTAAACAGATTAACTATTAATGTTGAAATACATAGTTGTGTAAAAGTAGCACATTGTTCAAGAAAAGGTGCTGAAAGCAAAATTGTATCCAAAAATGTCAGGATGATTACAGAAACAAGAATCTGCCATTTCCGTGCTCACATGCTTTCAGAGTGGAATTATGTGTGTTTTGACAATTTGCAGCATGTTATCTGAAAGCAAGGACTGGGTTTTGTCATCATAACTTTCTGACTTGCCGTTGGTATAACGTGACAATTACTGTTTCTGTGCCTGCCTTGCACAGTGAGAATGGCATCAGCAAATGGGCGCTGCGGTTTCTCTGAAGTTAGCTTCTGAGTTGGCCAGAGCCCAGGCCGGCCAGTGGGCAGAGGCCGAGGAGCCCAGTGCATCCTGGGTCTCCCTCACCTGCTCCCCACCTTTCTCTACGAAACCTCCCCAGCTAAGGGGTGCTTCCAATGCGCCTGAAGCCTCCGTGGGAAACGGCGGGAGAGCCCAGCCGGGGTGGGGGGTGGGTCTCCGGGCATAAACAGGCCCCCCTAGAAGGTGCTCCAGGCCCTGCCCCGGGCGTTTTATGGGGTGCAAGTGGTCACTGCGACTGTGGGTGTTTGCAGAGCTAACAGCTCTGCTGCTGGTGGGAAGCATGCCGGCCTGCCCGCCTTCATGTCAGAGGGAAAACGACAAGTGAGGAGTCACAGCATGTTTACAGGTCCACATGGTGGCAAAGTGGCAGCTTTGTTGGTCAGGAAATCAGTGGAAATGATGAATTATGATTTTTGGCAGCTTCCTGAAAGTTAGAAATTCAATGCCACAAAAAAGCATTTACTAAAATTTTAGAGGCAAAGGCATATGTTTGGAAGGCTTAACTTGGAATTGGCTTGGCTTATGTTTTCCATCATGCCCCTCTGGCGTGTGACCTCAGCCCCCATGCAGGCTACTGCCCACGGGGACAGCAGGGACGCAGCAAGGGGACGGTCCTGACAGCCTTTGATGCGAGACAGAGGCCTGGGCACAGATTTTGGCATATGATGTATGAAGGCTTTTTTGTTATTTGTATGTTTGCATATAAAGTTGAATTCCAAATTAAAAATAAACAGCTGCATACTGGTCTGGGGCTGGGAAGGGGGCAGACCGGGTCCCCACGCCGCCCTGTGCTTGCTCCTCGGGCTGCGGCGTTCAGCCTGTCACTTTTGACTTGAAGCTAATGAAGGACAACATAAAACACACAGATGCGCCATGTCCTGTGAGCCCGGCGGACAGGAAGAGAAAATAAGACATGAAATGGGTGAACTCAGGATCCAGGAAAGGGAGTGCATGCCTGCGCCGCAGTGGGGAGGCGGGAGAGGCAGGCATCCCAGGAGGGCTGCAGTGTGCACCACTAGAGGTGGGGCTGGGGGCCAGGGGCTGGGCTGGGGGCCAGGGGCTGGGGTGGGGGCCACCCATGCGAGCTGTGGGGCCCGCAGTGGAGCCTTTGACAGCCAAGACCCAGCTCGCCATTCATTGATTTTCTGTTGTGTTTCTGTTTTCAGTTTCATTAAGTGACCTCTTCTCTTTCTTATTTCCTTTCTTCTTGGGTTTACTTTGCTCTTCTTTTTCTTGGTTCCTGAGATTGTTGACTTGAGACTTCACGTTTTCAAATTTGTGCTGGTTTGAAATGATGTATGTCCCCTAGAAAAGCCATGTTTTAATCCTAATCCCATTTTGAAAAGGCAGCCGTTTGTTCTAATCCTATTCAATACTGTATGTTTGAAACTGTAATTAGATGATCTCCCTGGAGGTGTGATTTAATCAAGAGTGGTTGTTAAACTGGATTAGCTGGAGGCATGTCTCCACCCATTTGTGTAGGTCTTGATTAGTTTCTCAAGTCCTATAAAAGCGGAAACATTTTGGAGAATGAGAGATTCGGAGAGAGCAGAGCAGAATGACATAGCTGTGAGAAGCAGAGTCCACAAGCCAGAGACCTTTGGAGATGAAGAAGGAAAACGTCTCCCCGGGAGCTTCATGAAACAGGAAGCTAGGAGAATAAGCTAGCAGATAACACTGTGTTTCCCATGTGCCCTTCCAGATAAGAGAGAAACTCTGTGTTTGCCATGTGCCTTTCCACTTGAGAGAGAAACCCTGAACTTCATTGGCCTTCTTGAACCAAGGTATCTTTCCCTGGATGCCTTTGACTGGACATTTCTATAGACTTGCTTTAATTGGGACATTTTCTCGGCCTGTAAATTAGCAACTCATTAAATTCCTCTTTTTAAAAGCCATTCCGTTTCCGGTATACTGCATTCTGGCAGCTAGCAAACTAGAACAGAATTTATGTCTTCAGTGCTATTTTCCCTCTCAGTACTATTTTTAACTGTGCCCTACAAATGTTGCTATATTTTACTTTCATTTTTTTGCATTTCCATTCAGTTCAATGTATTTTCTTATTTCCCTTGAAAGTTTGTCTTTGACCCATGTGTAACTTAGAAGTCTGTTGTTTAGTCTGCAAATGTTTGGAGATTTTCCTGTTATCTTTCTTTTCTTGATTTCTAGCTTGATTCCTGTGGTCACATATCGTGTAGGATTTCAGTTTTTAGGATTTTGGTGGTGCTGTTTGTGACTCAGGAGTGGCTCTGCTGGTGTGGGAGCAGCGGCACACAGCCTGGGTGAGGTGGCTGATGCTTCTGTTTGGCTGATTTTCTGCCTGCTCGGTCGTTGTTGAGAGAGAGGGTTGATGGCTCCAGCGATTCCTGCAGGTGTGTCTGGTTCTCCTTTCAGTTCTAGCAGTTTTTGGTTTGGGTTGGGTTTTTTGTTTTTATTCTATCAACTTTTGCTTCACATATTTTTAGCTCTGTTGTTGGTATTTACACATTTGGTTTGCTTGGTGGATCAGGTATTTTATCATTATGAATGTCCCTCCCTGTCTCTGGTAATTTTCCTTGCCCTAAGTCTAGTTTATCTGCTAGTAATATAGCTTCTCATATTTTCTTTAATATTTAAATGGTCTTCTCCCATCCTTTTACTCAACTGACCTATGACATTATACTTGAAGTAACTTTCTTGTAAACAACATACAGTTTGGTCATGTATTTCTTTTTTAAAATCAACTCTGCTAATCTCGTCTTTTAATTAAGGTATTTAGACTATTTACACTTAAAGTAATTATCGATATGATAAGTCTTAAGTATGCCATTTTATTTTTTGTTTTTCTAGTTTTTCTTCCCTTGCTTTCCTGTGAGTTACTTGAACACTTTTTAGAATTCCATTTTGATTCATCTGTAGTGTTTTTTTGTATATCGCTTTATACAGCTTTTTTCATGGTTGCTCTGGATATTAAATTATATAAACGTAACTTAGTGCAGTCTATCGGTTTCATCGTTTTACAGCTCAAGTGAAGTACAGAAACTTCACTTCTCATTACATCTCCCTACCTCCCCTAATTATATCACAGTTGTCTAAATATTCCCTCTGCGCACATTTAGAACCACATCTGACAGTGTCAAAACTTTTGCTTCAGCTGTCAAACATAACTTGGAAAACTAATAGCCATAACTTTGTTTATCCTGTTCTTTCTTCCTTCCTGATGTTTCAGGTTTCTTTCTTTTATCATTTCCTTTCTGTTTAGAGAACTTCTTTTGGTCATGCTTTTAGGCTAGTTCTGCTGGCAATACACTATCTTAGTTGTCCTTCATCTGAGAATGTCTTGATTTCCCTTTCATTTCTAAAGGATATTTTTAGAAATATTTTTGCCATGTATAGGATTTTGCTTTGACAGTTCTTTTCTTTCAGCACTTGAAAATAATCTCTTCCTTCTGGCCTCTATGGTTTTTGATGAGAAGTCCACTGTCACTCAAATTATTGTTCCCTATAGGTTAGGAAATTTTTTTTTTCTGGCTGTTTTCAAGTCTCTTTTAGCTTTCAGTGTAATTTTGATGAGTCTTGGGGTGGATTTCTTTGAGTTTATTTTCTTGGGGGTTGCTTAGCTTTAGCTTTTTGAATTTGTTAGTTTATATCTCTTGCCATGTTTGGAAATTTTTCAGGCATTATTTCTTCAAGTACTTTCTTACCCCCACACTCTTTCTCCTGTGCTCCCAGGACTCCAATGACAAGACTGTTAGATCTTGTGTTATATTCCCACGGGTTCCTGAGGGTTCCTTGATTTTTTTGGCAGAATATTCTCCCTCTGTTGTTCAGGTTGGTTAATTTCTATTTTTCTATCTTCCAGCTTGCTGATTCTCTCCTCTGTCCCCTCTAATCTGCCGTTGAGCCGAATCCATTGAGCTTTCCATTTCAACTATGATATGTTTCAGGTCTAAAATTTCCATTTGGTTCTTCTTTACATCTTCTATCTCTTTGCTACAACTCTCTATTTCTTTGCATTCTATTTTTTCATTTGTTTCAAGCATGTTCATATTTCCTTGTTGAAACGTTTTTATCTTGGCTGCTTTAAAATATTTGTCAAATGATTCTAACATCTTTGTCATCTTCCTATTGGCATTTGTTAATCATCTTTTCCATTCAGTTTGAGATCTTTCTGGTTCTATTTGTCAAATGATTCTAACATCTTTGTCATCTTCCTATTGGCATTTGTTAATCATCTTTTCCATTCAGTTTGAGATCTTTCTGGTTCTGGGTACAATGAGTGATTTTCTATTGAAACCTAGACATTTGGTATTATGCCTAAGGCTCTGGACCGTATTGAAACCCTGTTTTACCAGGACTTCTTAGACACTGCTCCCGCAGGGGCAACGGGGCACAGCCTCTCTCCTGCCAGGTGGAGACAGAAGTTGGGGTCTCCATGGGTCCCCGATAACCAGGTGGGAGGGTAACTCCTCCTTACAGCCTGGTGTGGGGTGTCCAGGCTCCCCACTTGGGCCGCCGTTTTCTCTATGGTGTTTGCCTAAAGTGGTTACTATCTAAACGTTGTCTGTCTTGCAGGCGCCCCTCTCCTGGTCCTCTGGTTGGGGAACAGGCTGTCTGGGGACTCTTCATCTGTCCTCCGAGTGTCTCCAGGTGCTGGCTTCCTCAGCTCAGGCCTGCGAGGTACGAGGGGAGCCAGAACTTCACTGGGGTCCTTACCCAGGTCCCGAGGCCCTGGCCAGACTGCGTCCTCTCCTCCTTTCAGGATCTTCTTACATGAGTCTTATCCGTCACGTGCAGGGTTTGTAGCTGAGCTTAGCAGGCAGGTTAGGGAAAAGCACATCTACTTTTTTCTGGACATAGAAGTCCACACATCTGCTTTTTATTGGTAGCTAGAGACCTCACTGTCCAGCAGGGTAACTCCTGAGCCTCCAGGCGAGGAGCCCATTTTGTCCTTCCCACCTGCAGCTCTGGGGTGGTGCCCAGCACCCAGCGGAAACGTCATCCATCCATTCGGCCCACCACGGGCAGCACGGGGTCCTGGGTAGGCAGAGACCCTGGACGGGGGCACACTGGGGGTTGCTTTGAAAGGGGATAAGGACCAAGCTCCAGTGTGGGCGTCAAAGTGGCCTCAGAAGTGAGTGGGTGGGTGGTTGAGGGCGGAGGAGACTCATGGCCTTTAGTGTTTGGCCCACCCCAGCAGGAGTCTTTGTCTGTCAGCTCTGGATGCCTGGACCGCCACCCACTTTCCCTCATGCACAGAAGAGGTGACCCTGGTCTGTCTTAACACCTCTGTGCACCGACTCGCTGCCTTGCAGGGGGTCTCTCTGCCACTCCCAGCCTGGCCTCTGCCCTCGCACTGTCCCCAGCCCCTCTCCCTCCGCCTGCCGAGTATCCTCACAGGCCTGGCTCAGGGGGCGGAGTGCCGTGCCCCCCTCCCTCCCCTCCTTCATCCACACCTCCTTCCCTTGCCCCAAATGACCCAGCTCCTCGTCAGGCCTTTGAGGAGCTCCCCGCTGCCTGCCCGCAGGTCTCACTGCAGAGAGCTTCTACCTCAGTTATTACTGAGCAGCGTTCCCCGAGCACCTCTGGAGCCAGGCGTGGGGAGGGGTGTGGATTAGCCATGTGCAGGTCTGAAGCGTGACTCGTCAGGACACTGCTCGTGCATGCCTGGCTTACGGTTTGCATCAGCTTCCAGTCCCTGTCAGTCAAGAGGAGGAGGCCATAACCTTTTGTTTCGTTTGTCCACACTGAGGAGAACGTGGTCCTGTCCAGCCACGCAGCATCCTAACCACGGCTCCCAGGGGCCAGTTTCCAAACCAGGTCTGTTGGCCCCCAGCTCGCAACTGCATGCACACATTTGCACACACCACACTCACGCACACGCACACCACAGGCATGAACACACTCATACACACACACCCATACACATGCACACGAACACCCGCGTACACATTCGTGGTCATGCACACGCCCAGGAACACATGCAAACCAACACTTGAATTCGTGTACATGCACATAAGTACACACACACACACACACACACACACATATATTCATGGCACCCAGAGCCGGCCTTGTTGTATGCCACTGGCTTCGTGGCCCCTTCCACCGAGCACTGTGCTCGGGAGTCCCTTTGGCTCTTCTCTCACTTGCCTTCTCTGGCCTCATCCCCGCCCCCCAAGCCCTCCAGATGCTGCAGCTGGAGCCTGACCTCCTTCAGGTGCTCCCCTGACTTCCGGGATTCTCAACACTGCCTCCGCACATCACTGTACTTAAAATCACGTCTGTGCCTCTCCCAGCGGAGGTCACGGCCTCTTCAGGACGGTTACTTTGGTTAGCTGATCATGATCTCCCTTGTGCCCCTGAGAGCTGACAGGAGTTCAGTAAACAGTTGTTGAACGTCGTCGTCATCTTTAATTCCACACTGGTCCCGAGGCTGGAAGGTGAGCAAGGACACACAGTCGGGGTCGGGAGCGCTCAGGGGGACGGTGTCAAATCCAAACCCAGGTGAACAAAAGCAAGTCACAGAGCGGGACAGGCACAGGGGTCCCCTCTGTGGAAAGCCAAGCCCCACCCTACTGGGCACACGCCTCGGGAGGAGAGGAGAATACACTGGTGTAGTGCAAGTGTGGCAGAGAAAACACGGCCCTTCCACACCTCAGGGTGGCGAGAAGGTATGCTGATGCCGTGGCCACTTGTGCATCCCTTGACCCGTGGGCTGAGCGCTGGCTGGGGGAGGCTGGTGTCTCTGGGCTCAGGTGTGTCAGCTGTGTCGTGCCCAGGAGCACCTGGGGGCCTGTCCCCCAAGCACCGCCCTCTGGGGTGGAACTGAGGGGCTGACAAGGGGCCCATGCTCCTATGAGGGAATTAAGATGACCCGTCTTTGGAGGGAACGAGGCCTAGAAGCAATTTCCTTTTGAATAAGTATTTAAAGGCATTTTCTTGCCACCTCCCAGGATTATTTCTGAATCGCTTTCCTACCCTCTTTTCCTGATTCTTTATCCAACTATCCCACACACAGTTCCTGCAGGTTTTGTTCTTTTTAATTAACCACCTTTTGTTTTCTTATAATGACATAAATGAGGAAGGGCCACGTCCACAGCAAGGCTGCTGGCCTGGAGAACATCTGAGGGTGCTCCATTGCCGACTGTGAGTGCTTCTTTCTCAAGAGGAACTGCTAAGAGTGTCCAAGCAGGGCATGTGGTTGGGGTGGCATAGTCAGCACCTGGCACGAGGCAGGGAACAGAAGCAGCACGCTCAGGCCACACTTTTGTGGGCAGAGCAGGAGCCACAGGGAGGCGCCAGGACCAGGTGTGCAAGCCCAGGTTGGAGGGGCTCCGGCTGAGGGGGCTGGAGAAGGCAGTGTCTCGGGAGAGGTGCCCAGGGAGCCAGCCAGGAGCCTCAGGCTCTGCTTCTCGGTCAGGGCAGCCCTCCTTTCCTGCCCCTGCCCGCCCAGAAGTCATCCTGTCATGGTACCAAAAACAAGAGGCTTGAGATCAAAATAAAAGTAAAGAAACGAGATATCCTTTAGACATGAGAAAAACATTTTGTCTTCGGGTTACCAAACGGTCCTGTCCTATTTTTCTATTCCTCCAACTTTTAAAAATTTTACTCTGAACTAAGCTCCTTACATCCTCATTTGTTCATTAATCTGATGTAATTTTTGTCCTGTTTTGCCAGAGCCCCACTGCAGGTGTTAGCACCCCACAAGCTCTGTGTCCTGCCGTGGCCAGGCTGGTCCACAGTGGTCCCTGTGCCACAGGACTAAGGAGGAGTGGACAGCGGCCTCAGACCGGCCAGGGGACTGGGCACATCTCTCCCACCTCCAGTTCCTCTCAGGGGCCTCCCCACTTCTCAGATCCAAAACTTGTTGTTGTGCCGGCTGTTCGAAGGAATAGCATTTTCCTGCTTTCTCATCCACTTGCTTCACCTTATCAGTTCCTAAACAGAAACACGTGGAAAGTCTTCTCATGCCGCCTGAGTGCTAGGCAACATCTTGTAGCACTGAGCTACTGGCTAGCAGATGGTGTTCCAGGTATGGGTGTGCAGAATTCACCGGAGAGAGAACAAATTAGGAAAGGACTTTTCTTTTTGTGATTAACTAGAAAAAGAACTCAGCCTCCTACTTGAAAGGGCAGATATGTATAGGAAAATCATTTTTAAAAAACTGATTGGGTAAAACTTGAAGGACTCCTAGTCCCCCCTGCCCCGGGGAAGCTGGTGCCGGGGCCTCCCGCAGGGGCTACAGTGGCCCGGCGTCGTCTTTAAACCCCGAGCCGGCTGCTTCCCTGTGGCCCACTCTCAGCCTCCGCAAGCCTGGCGTGGCCCCGTGACCGGATGCCTGGCCGTGGAAGCACCGATCCGGCTCGGCCTCCGGGCGCCCCCGCAGCCCTAACTGTTCCTCTTTGGGCTGTTTCAGAGGAGGCGGACCACTACAGCTTCGGCGCGGGCACCCTGTCGCGGAAGAAGAAGGCACTGGTGACGCTGCGCGACGAGGGCCCCCGCCGGCGCGCCCAGCTGCGCATCGGGGTGCCGCGTGACTTCCGCCCGGTGTCGTCCATCATCGACGTGGACATCCTGCCCGAGACGCACCGCCGCGTGCGGCTCTACCGGCACGGCTGCGAGAAACCGCTGGGCTTCTACATCCGCGACGGCGCCAGCGTGCGGGTGACGCCGCAGGGGCTGGAGAAGGTGCCCGGCGTCTTCATCTCCCGCCTGGTGCCCGGCGGCCTGGCCGAGAGCACGGGGCTGCTGGCCGTCAACGACGAGGTGCTGGAGGTCAACGGTATCGAGGTCGCAGGCAAGACGCTGGACCAGGTCACGGACATGATGATCGCCAACAGCCACAACCTCATCGTCACAGTCAAGCCGGCCAACCAGAGGAACAATGTTGTGCGCGGCGGCCGTGCGGCCGGCAGCTGCGGCCAGTCCCCGGACAGCGCCGCCAGCCCCCGCAGCCCACCGCCCACGCACGTGCTGCAGAACTTCCACCCCGACGAGGCCGAGAGCGACGACGACGCTGACATTGTCATCGAGGGCGCCCTGGAGCCCGCGCGCGCCTCCCGCGCGCCCCCCACGGCCCCGGGCAGCCTCGCGCGGCCCGACGGCGCTGGCTTGGCGCACAGACTGCAGCGCGAGCTGAGCCTGGGCAGCGCGGGGCGCGACGGCAACGGCAGCGTCCACAGACTGCTGAGCTCGCTCAGGGCGGACCCGCGCCACGGCCTGGTCCTGCCCCGCGGCGGCGTGGAGGAACACGGGCCAGCCGTGACGCTCTAGCGGGCCTCCCGCTCGGCTCTGAACCCGGAGAGCTGCGCGGCGCCCGCACCGCCGAGCGCACGGGCCGAAGGATTCTTACGTGTTCATTCCAGTTTTAACCAAGAAAGGTAATCCTTTACTTCCAGCCCCTGCTTTTTTGTTGTTTTTAAAATTTTATTCATCCCTCCCCTTTCTCCCACATCCTATCCTTTACTTCAACTCACTGGGTAGGAAATAAAAAGACTATTTTTATAGAATTTCCCCACGGAACATGAAGCACCTGCCCCCCCCCCACACACACACACAGGCCCCATCAGGGCCTCTGCTGCCCCTGCTTCCTCTGTAAGTTCGTAAAGGATCTGACCAAGTGCAGAGAATACTTCAGTTAGGTTTTTAAATAGGAAGCCTTAAAATTACTTTCTTTAAATAGTGAAATTCAATTTAACTCAGTCCTGCAAAAACATCCCATGGAGGGTGAGCACATTTTCACTGTACTTTCTGCCAGCTTCCAAAGGAGGCTGGTTTTGCTGATGGGAGAGGGCATTATGACAGTGAGGCCACGACACTGATTTTTGAACAAGAATGCACCAGTTCACAACATTTTCACATCCTTGTCCTCATGGGCACCGAAGGGACCAGAGAAGTTAAGGTGTCCCCTTCCCCGCTACCGGGACCACTGCCCAGAAATCCAACCCCAAAAGGTTGAACCAAAACATTTTCTTACTAATGGTAAAACTGGTGGTATCACCCAGTATTCAGCTCCCAAAATTCATGAGTTCATCTGTGATCCAACTAGTGAGAGGCTTTCAGTTAGACATTTCATTGTTACAAACAAAACAAAATAAATGTACTGAAGCTTGTATTACGTATGACCAGGAACAGCGAATTTCAAATGATCACAGGCTGTTATAGTCAGCTTCCAAATAAACAAGTGGGAGCTGAACATCACCTGGGAAAACCAGCCTTATGCTAAAACAGCAACTGCCCCACTCAAAACGGAGTCATCATTGCTGGCCATTTTTATCATCTCATTGGTTTTCAAAAGTAGCCTTTCTTTTGGGGTCACAATTAGCACACACTAATTTGCCTTTCTAGAATAGGAGAGCAGTGACAGGGTCCTCTTGTTTTTAACTGAGCAAGTCACATGAGTTCAGTGACTTTTAACAGAGATTAAATTCATTATGTCACTTCCCTTTGATCTTCTAGTAACATACATATTTAGTAATTTTTCATGTTTGATCCAATTAAATTTTATATGATGTATATTTTGTTTCAATACATCTGGGAGAGAAATGTTACACATTCTCCGAGATGAGACTGTCATGTAAGTTCAGGTAAAAGTGCTGTTCTCAGTCGCGGAAGGTGCAAGCTAAGCCCGCCTCTTGGCCAAAGGCAGAGCTGTCTTGAGGTTTTGTTTTAATGCCTGTCACACTAGCAGATGGAAAGTAGTGTAGCTCAAAGTTTTTACTTTTCTGAATTCCTTAACTGAAAAGCAAACTCCCTGTCTCTGGAAACTATTTATTGGGCAGTGGTAGCTTACAAGTGGTTGCGAGTCCCTCACTGGTGTTCAACTTCATTCTTTGTCTGCAGAAGGTCATGGACCGCTTTGGTCTAAGCACCCGTAAGGCCAGAGATGCCCCCGCTCAGGGGTCTAGGGTGAGGCCGGCCCCTCCCGCAGATGGACGGCACAGCTGCAGTGCTGGGACAGCACCATCATTAGTTCCCGGCCGTCGGAACGAGTGTCTTCACTAGGACCCAAATAATGTTCAGTCACTAACACAAATGAAATGTGTTTTTACTAAGTTATTGCTGGTAATTGAATCTCTTGTTGAATAATTGGGTCTATTACCAAGAAGAAAAAATTGTATTTCCTACCATGTTCTAAGCTGTAAGCAAATGTGAGTAATTTTTTAAAGGACAAAAAAAAAGGCTTACCTATGCCACTTGTGTGCTGTTATCGTAATGTCAGGAATTGTGAACTGCTTGGAAGAGCTGCTTGGATGTATTTTTCTAGCCAGGATGTACTTTTGTCATTTTCTTTTCTTCTTTTAAAAAAACTGTTTATGGAGTATCATATATGAAATTTTCTTGGTTTTATATATCAAAGAATAAAAACTTTTGCTTTTGAGTTAACAGTCAAGGATATATTTCAGTGTGTTCTAAATAAAAGATTGAATGTGACTGCTAATGATGAACAGAGAGAAACAGACCTATCAAAATGGGTGCCTCTACTTTTTAACTTGTGCTATGTTTTCTCATTTAGTCCTCACACAGTTCCTGAGACAGGTGCCACAGGTGTGAGAGCAGGTGTGGGTGGAGGCTAGAGGGGAGAGGTGGGTCTCAGTCCTGGACCTTCTTTTAAAGACCTTTTGAAAAAGCTTGCCTGAATACTTATATGCCCTTCCTAAATATACCCCGGTTTACAAAATTTTCAGTAGCATGCCACCATTCTGATGTTACTGAGACTAACACCATTACGATTCATTCCTTCAGCAAGCTGCAGTGACATGGAAAGGGAGGCAGTCTTTTCCATCCTAGGCTGAGGATACCAGGGCTGTGCAAGGTGGTCAGGCACTGAAGACACACTCAAAGAAACTGTCAGGTTTCACAGAAGACATGTAAAGCGTGCTATGAAATGCCAGGTGTTCAGCTGCAGAGAGGCACAGATGCCAGGGATGTAGGGACACTTGCCCCTCGTCCATTTTGAAAGCAAGCCCCAGCATGACCCTGACAGATGTTAAAGGTCAGAGAATGTAAAACTCCCCCACCCCACCCCCAAATCACTGTTGCTAACCAACTCTCACAAAAATCTGCTGAACCAAATCTCATGAGACTCTGCTGAAACCCCACTGCAACCATATTTCGTGGGATGTATTAGTTTGCAAACTGCTAAAATGTGCTATACCAGAACTGGAATTGCTTTTAAAAATGGAAGTTAGTAAGTTACAAGTTTATAATTCTAAACCTATAAAAATATCCAAACTAAGGCATCCAGGGAAAGATACTTTAATTCGAGAGGTCAATAGGTCAGGCTGGCATCTGCTGGTCCCTTGCTCCTGGGCTCCATTGCTTTCAGCTTCTGTTCCTGTGGGGGTTCCTTTCACTTTTCTTCTCCTGGGCTGGCTTCCATCTCTTGGCTTCCCTTGGCTCTCTCCAGGTTCTGGCTTGCTTAACATCTCATGGTGACATCTGTTGGGCTCCAAGCATCTACAAACATGTTTTCCATGTGTCCACATCTATGTCAGCTCTGCTTTGAAGTTCCTGTCGTTTCTCTCTCCAAAATGTTTCCTTTTAAAGAACTCCAGTAAACTAATCAAGACCCACCTAAAATGGGTGGAGTCACATCTCCATCTAATCAGAAGGTCATACTCAGAATTGGGTGTGTCACATCTCCATGGAGATAATCTAATCAAAGGTTTCCAACCTACAGTGTTGAAGCAGGATTAAAATATGGCTTTTCTGAGGTACATAATAGATTCAAACCAGCACACAGGACTCCCATTTATAAGCTACCCTCTTGCACACCCTTCCCTTTCTGGCTTTTGGCGCAGAGTACTGACCTTCATATCCCCACTGGCTGCCATTGGGAAGATTTTCCTCCTGTTAGTCCCTAATTAAAACTCAGGGGTAATATGCTGTCTGGTGTGTTCTTTGGTCTCAGAGTTGAGTTGAGATGGAGCAAAGGGTTAACTGAGTTAGGGGTGAGGAATGCGGTGTTTCTGCAAACCCAAGGAGCCACCTTTCAGTTGCTATAATGAAATATTCGTGGGCAAGCAGCAAACTATTATTTTCTTGTAGCTTTACATGACATGATCACAGGTGGTGAGGGATCTAATGACAAATTGCAAAGGTATCTGAAATGTTAAATGCTGTGACTGACACATAATCCTGTTTAGCTCAAATCCATGATTTCCAACAGAAAGTTCACTTAAGTTGCCCTCATATTCTCCTTAGAGTGCTTTTAAAAGTCTATGCAAATATACATCAAGTGTGGCAGAAATGTTCCCTTTTAATCTCTGCATGAAAAAATAGTCACTGGAATGAGCAACAGATAGTTTTGTTGGGAAAAAAATCTCTCCTCCATGTCAGGAATTATTGAAGTTTTTTATAGCTGCACTAAACATTAATTAGTCACAGTGGTTTAAATAGTTTCACTTAAAATGCTTTCTTAAGGCTGAAGTAGTGGCCAATTCCTAAATGCACAAAAATATTCAATGTGTTCTGTTTCTCCTGAAAATGTGAACTTGGCTGATATCCAACTTAACTTTTTCTGGGAAGGGAAGGGTGCTCAGTGTAAGCTGAAGGATTTCCCATTTCAGATCCAGCCCTGGTTCTGAAAACTGAGCATCCACCCTCACCCCCAGGGAGTCAGCAGCTCTGGGGTACACTTTAAGAATCGCAGCACGTTCCTAGGTGAGGTAGAGGCTGCTGGTCCAGGGATCACATTTTGAGAGCCATTGGCTAATCCTCCTTAAAAATAGTTATCAGTGGTCCCATGCAGGACCCAGGTTTGAATCCTGGCTGGCCCATGCACCAAAAAAAAAGTCAAGGAGGCTGGATTTGCCTACGAGTGTGGACAGGTAACCTGAAAAGATATTTCCTAATGTGCACAAATTCTTGTACCTGAAGACATTCCAAGTCAAAATACAAATTCTTTTACCCTTCTTATTTTTCCTCACTTATGTTCTAATTTATCTTCATAAGAAGAAATTCAACAATAACTTACAGGTATTGAGAATTTTTCAATACTGAAACACATTTCTTTAAAAAAAAAAAAAAAAAAAGCATAAAACTTGGTCTCCCTGGCCCAGTAAATTAATGGTTCTCTTCCCCAGTCAATTTTGTAAATAAACATATATTATTTCCTGACCTGAATCCATTGACCTCCAGATAATGTGCCAGGGGAAGAGTTCATTGACCTCCAGATAATGTGCCAGGGGAAGAGTTCCTTTAAAATGAGTTTTACTTTGGGTAGACTTTCACATCACCAGGTGAAAAGATGGCCAGCGCATACATCCCACTTGCCAAGGTAACAGAAGCCCTGCCTCATTGCTAGCTGAACCAAATCATCATTAGATCATCATCTTCTTCTTCATCATTAGACTCATACCAATTTAAAGCAATGGGTCAATTTGATCCTATTCTCAGAATAGATTTAAGGTGTTGCTTTGCCTTTTTGAGATTTTTCCAGCTGAAGTCATCAGTCAACTTTCCCAGCCACCCGTGGGTCTCTCCAGCTGTTTCCCCTTTCCTTTCTCATCGAGGTCATTTGTAATCACATGTTGGAACTTTGTTTTTGAAGACTAGTCTACACTGTGAGGTAGCATATGCTAGGACATAAAGTCAAGGCATTCCAAATTTGATCTGGTTCTACCAATTACTACATCATATGACCTAAGAAAAATCACTGAACTCATGGGCTATACCTTTCTCCATCTATTTGAAAAAGGTAAAGCCTGTCACACAGGATTGATAAAGCATCAAGAGATGAATAATCTATACACACTACATGAATGCAAAATACACTTAAAAACCTCAAATCTACCAACCCCCCTCAACTCTCTCATCTGCTTCCTCTGCTATCCTGGTCAGGGATAACTGAGTGGATATGTCGAAAGCTATCCGATGAACACATGGATCAGTCTACAGCTGTATTAGCTGCCATCTTGTCTTACCTGCACCAACGTGCAGTGCCACACCACTGTACATTATAAAGACACTGCAAACATACACACTGTATACTTCGAAAAACTCTAATAAGTCATTCCACTCTTTTTGTCAAGTTTTACAAATGGCATTAATGAAAATTAGTTTAATCACACTGAAATTACGTTACTTCTATTAAGCAATTTTTCAATTTAAAAACCTAAGTATCCTGTGTGAAATTAGTTTTGTTATTCAAAATATCAAGCTAATAATCAGTGCTATTTGTAGAGCTGTTATAAACTTTAAAAAATTCTATATGTAAATGAAATGCAGATTCAGTTAATCCTAAATTTCCTTACTATGGATCAAAGTTTTGGACAGAACTTTGAAGACTCTCTGTGCTAATAAGTCTGTGGGCATGTTACAGTTGGCCTGTATACCGCCATGATTTAAACACTAAGATACAGTCATGTATTTACATCATCGAGATTTTTTATATTTGTAACTAAGCTATTCAAATACTCAGGTGCCAAATGAATTTTGCAACTGAAAGAAAAAAGCTGTTTGATCTATTTACTATATATATATATATATATATAT
>PVIY010030677.1:0-30706 GCA_004026745.1 Myrmecophaga tridactyla | reverse complement strand
CTTCTTGGCCTGGCAGGGTCTATGGAATTTGCTGGGGTGTGGGCTGACGGCCAGTCTGTTCACAGTGCTCCCCAAACATCCCGTGGGGCTCTCTACTCTCTGGTTGGAAATAGGAGAGACTAAGACAGAGAGGATATATCTTCTTTAAGATGACATGAGCTCTCCGAAAGAGAGGCACCACTCAGGCTTCTTGGGGTTCTCTCCAGGGTGTCAGCAGGGCAAGCTCCACATGTAGAGCAGGGCTGTAGATCTTGAGGAGACACATCCATCTGTTAGCTCTGCCAGTTCATTTGTATCCATTTGGTGTCCTCCTCAGGTGCTGGGATTCATCTTTGTTAGGACAGGAAAGACATTTTCTGCTGAGGTCTGGGGGATGAATTCACCTTCTGCCTGTCTCACCCCAAAGCTGGAGTGGTGGCCAGGGTGTTCTTCTCTGGTGTCAGAGATGATGGGTTCTTGGCCCTCTCCAAGAGGAGGGAAGAGCCTGGGGACAAAAATATTCCTGGGCAGAGGGTCTCTAGCTCCCATGCCCACTCTCAGTTTCTTCTACGTTGAAAGGAAGAAGACCTTGAAGAAACTGAAGATGCTCCAGCCTTTGCCCTGGGGCAGCTGAGGGGATTCTGAAAACATTAGCTGAAAACAGCCTTTAGTGCCCCCTGTTCTGGGGAGGGCAGGAGCATGAGTTACCCATCGCCATGTAATAGGTTGCACCAAAACTTAGAGAATTGAAACAACAATCATGTGTTAACTCTCGTGGTGGCTGGTGTTGGGGAGCAGTTTGGTTGGGTGATTTGGGCTCAGGGTCTCTCATGGGGCTGCCACCATCTGTAGCTGGTGTACTTCCAAGGTGGCTCTCTCACACGCCAGCCAGCTGGTGCTTCTCACAGCAGCTTTCTGTGGGGCTGGTTGAGTGTCCTCTTCATATCCAGTACCTCCCCCAGGGCGGGAGCTGAAATGCCTTTTATGAGCCAGCCTGCGAGCCATAGGCCTTTGCTGCCTGTATTCTATCAGCCGCAGAGGCAGCCCTGAAATGGGGGTGGGGGGGGCATACAAGGGAATGAAATCCAAGAGTGCCGTTGGGGGCCATCTTGGATTCTGACAACCACAGGGATGTGGGCCTACATGGGATTGCGGTGGCGTTGAGATGAAGGCCTTCCACAGGATTGGGAGCCCCGAGAATGAGGATAAGGAAAGATCACTGGCCTTGGAATCAGCAAGATCTGGGATTGAATCCCAGCTCAGTCACATAACTAGATTTCTGACTCTGGGCAAATAACTTTTCCCCTCTTAGCCTCAGTTCCTGTTCTGTTAAATGAAGAGAAGTGTCCTGCATTATTGGCTGCCCAAGGTTTGGCTGAGGGTGTGAGACACAGTCAGGCTCAGAGAATGGTCATCCCTTCTTTCCAGGGCCCTCCCTCTGCCAGGATGAGCCCCACAACCTTTCTGGTCACTTCTCAGTCACCTGCTAGAGCCATTGACCAGACCAAGGAGATTCGTTAAAGGTTCCACCCACACTGGATGCCTAGGGGCTGGGGGCAGGGGAGACGTGTCTTCTCCCTTTCCTGGTCTAATTGGTCAAAAAATTCCTGGACCCCGGTTTCTGCCTCCTTTCCCTGCTTGGTGAAATCCCTCCATCCCCATCCCCAATATAACCATAGGCTCACACTCTACAGTGGCTGCACTTGTCAATGCATGGAATGCTGATGCCTGCCAGAAACAGCTGCTTAAACAGCACCAGGAAGAAACTGCTCAACATCCAGCCCCCAGTGAGGACACTGCAGGCTGCTGGGGAGGCCGCGGGAGGGGAGGGGCATCAGCAATAGAAGAAGGTGGGAAATAGAGAGAGTTGACTCATGCCAGGGTGTGTGGGGAAGTCCAAGGGCTTTGACTTCAGCAACTCTGGATTCATGTCGGTCTCATCCCTTCCCTTTAGCTTGTCCATTCAGTATCCATGTCCATGGCTCTGTGGAAGTTGCAGAGAGTGCTGAGCTGGCCATTTTCTTCCTCTGGCTCCAGGGCCTAGTCAAGACAATGCCAGCCCAAGGGGAAGGCTGTTTAGTTCCTGGGGACCTGGGAGCTAAGACACCCCTCCCTTGGAGTACCTTTCTGTGTGCCCATGCCCTGGTTCCAGATTCAGCTGAGTGCCCACTGACCCACATCCAGGCCCAGGAAGGTTAGTGCATCGTGGAACCTCTGCAGCTTCTAAACCTACGTCCTCAGGAGACAATTTGTAGGGACCAAGAGGACTCCAAAAAATTCTACTCCACACAATTCCACACAGTTCACTTACTAGGTGAACCAGACCCAGCCCATTCTTAGGGGAGCCAGTGGAGCCCAGTGGAGAGAAGATTTAACTCTGCCTCCTGTTAGGGGCGTGGGGCCTGCCAGGGATGGCTTCCCAGAAGTGATAAAATTAAGGTTGAGCCTTGAAGGATGAATAGGACTTTTCCAGGTGAGAAATAGCTGAGAAGCAGGGAAGGGCACTCCAGGCAGGGAGAACAGCATAAGCTAAGGCCTGGAGATGTGGAAGGGATTTGTAAGTATCCAGCCCTGAATGTCTGGAGTGTGAAGTTTGTGTTTCTGAGAGACGAGGCTGGGACAGTAGATAGGGGCAAAAGCATGGAGGATCTCAGCTTCACGCCATTGGTCGGTGGGTCCAGGGGAACTACAGGAGGTTTCAAAGCAGGAGAGAGCAGCATAGCCCCAAATCTGCTTTGGAATAACCAATACGAGAAAAGCCGGGCTCCCAGCTCACTTCCCCTTCCTCCTCCCTCCATTACTTGCCCGTTTGTGGCCACCACCCAATCTCGCCCCATCAGAAAAGGGCCGATGGAACTGCATGACCAAGTTAATACAAAACCCATGGCCCTGGTGCCGCACCCTCCCAGGAGGGAGGCAGCCGTAACAAGAGAGGAAATTACAGATAAGAGAGGAGAAATAGCTACAGCAAGATGAAGGGAAGGCAGGAGCCAGCAGAAAACAAACCAAGGTGTCAAGACAGAATCAATAACCATCACTGCGAAGAGAAGAAGATGGGATTCATTACAGAGAGGGTAAAACAGACATTACCCAGCCTGCCCGCACGGCTCACTGTGCAAGTGGAGGAACTTTCAAGTCAGCAAGTGCTGCTGGTGAAAATACTAGACAACACTGCAACTTAGGGAAAGGGAAGGATGGGAGGGAGGCGGAGGTAGGGGCAGAGGTGAGAGAGGTACAGAAAGCCTGAAAGAGGAAGAACCAAGAACCGCAGGTGGAGGGCCCAAGAGTCTGAGAGTTGGATGTACAGACAGACAAAAAGGAGGTGGGGTGTGATTTACCCCATACTGGGGTTCTTGCGCAGGGAGGTGCAGAGGGACAGGGGCCTCTTCCTCCACATGGGGCTGAGATACATCTAAAACTGGAGTGAAAGTACAGGGGGATGAGAAAGGCACAGAGAGGAGTTTTCACCTGGGAAACTCCTATTCATCCTTCAAAGCCCAACCCAACACTGCAGAGGAGAACTTGTCTTCTTGGAGCCTGGTGGGGGCCCGTCAACCATCGGATCCTGTGGAAGGACAACCAGGAATCTGATTCCCAGGATGGGGCACAGAGCCTGGGCTCTCTGTAAAGGAGAGGATTCCACATGTTCCTGGCCAGGGTCTCGGGCTCCTCCTCTCATCAGCCTCCCAGCTGGGTGGGGAAATAGGACCCAAAGAGGTCTCCATCTTTGCGTCACCCAAACTGTGAGGGTAGAATTGCTGCCCGGTGCTGGAGGGGCTGGGTTTGAGCCTGGTATCTTCTGCAGTTGGACCAGGCAGTGGACAGGATTAGGATTGGGGCTTGGCCCACCCCTGAGCGGGAGGAGGGAAAGATGGTGAGTGTCCCTGCCAGCTGCAGGAGCTGAGAGAGGCTGAGCTGAGGGCAGAGGTACACTCTTTCAGGTTCAGATGGTCACGGTTCTGGCTGCTACTGGAATGGCATCCAAGATGGAGTAGCATGTATCTAGGTGGGTGGGCAGAGTGATGGAAGATGCAGCAGGCGGCCTCAGGGCAGGCTGACCCCGGCAGCAGGTTCCTGGTCATTAGGGAGAAGGCTGAGACTAGCTGGGCAAAGATCCATGCCTGGAGAGGCCAGAGTCTCAGGCAGGTTAGCAAGACAGGGCTGTGCGTGCCGGGAGTAACGCAAGTCCCATGTTGTCTGTCCCAGGCCCCACGGCCAGACCAGTACTGGGGCTAGGAAGTGGGGACAGCTGGAACCCAGAGCAGCAGGCCAGAGGTGCTAAGTTTGCTGGGCATGGGGCAGAGCATATAAGGGGAGTGGGATGTGGGCATGAGGGATCCCAGGCATAGGAGAAGCAGGTCCAGCAGCTCTGCCCCCAGGGTGCCCAGGCTGGCTGGCTGAGAGATGGCAGAACTGTGAGCAGGGCAGCCATGGCCCGGGGTGTGGGGCACACCAGAGGCCAAGGCTCTGGCTGGGACCCTGTGCCCCTGGGCACCCTGCATGCTGATGTAGCTCGCCTGGAGGGTCCTGGGAGCTGCTCTTGGTGCTGGCGTTCAAAGTGTGTCCCTGTTAGGGCCAATCTGGGTGTGAGCTGAGATGGGAGCTGAGTGCTTCCAGGCCCCCTGGCACTCTGCTTCCAGGCCCCCTGGCACTGACATGATGGAGCCCTCAGTCACAGGGTTCCCTGTTCCATCACTGCTCAACGCTTGGCGTGCTTTGCCTTATTTGAACCTCACACTAGCTATCACTCCCTTTTTAGAGATGAGGAGATGGGTTCAGAGAGGTGATGGGCCTGGCCTGAGGTCATACAGTCTGGCAGGTATGAACCCAGGCAGCTGAGCTCTGGAGCTGGAACCCTGGGCCTCACCCATACGTTGTCTCTGTGTCAGCTCTTTAGGATTTCTCATTCTCAAAGATGTGGACAGAGGCCCCTCCAAGTTTGCCCCGAGTCCTACCCATGCTCACAGCAGTAGGTTCTCCAGCCTCGCAGCTCATGGCGGGCCAGCACCCACATCTCCCCACCCCTGCAGGCAGCTGCTGGGCTCCCTGTGCCAGCGGGAAGCAAATGCAGAGAGTCCCGAACCCCTGGTGTTGTCCGCCTTTGTCTCCTTCCCTGCACCCCACCCTTGCCTTCGAGGGGCACCCCTTCACCCTCCTTCACTTTGGACTGTCCCCCTGTGTCCTGGTTTCACTTCCTTTCAGTCAATCTATTTATTTCTGTTTCCCTCAGCATCTCCACCTGCCTTTCCGTCATTGTTTCTATGGTTTTTCTCCATTTTTTTTCTTGGCTTCCATCTCCCTATATTCTTTTCTTGGTTTCAACATGCCTGTGTCTGCCTCCGCCTTGGCTATTTGCAATCAGTTACTTTCCTGGCCTGCTGGGACCAGGTATATCCTGTGGGCTCAGCCCCAGCTCCCGCGACCTGCCCCTTCTCCTCTCCTGATCCCAGCCCGGGGCCATGAGGGACGAGAGCAGCCCAGCCAGGGCGGAGAGGGAGCCGGAGCCCTGGTCCCCGAGGGGCACGCTCAAGGGTGCAGGGGCCTTCCCCGGGGCGGTCGGCACGGAGACCCGTCCTTGCCCTCAGGGAAGGAGGAAGACGGTGGCCTGGGGCAGCAGGGGAAATTTCGTTGAAATCATGTTGGTACCTAAGATAATTTGTATGCCCAGAAACTTTGATAGAGCCTGGTACAGAGTGGGCGCTCGGCATTTGTTGAACAAGTGGATGCTCTTTTATACCCGCTTTAGTACGTTGTGTACTAAGGGGAGGGTTTTTGCCCTCTTTTATGGGCTTTTAAACACTTTGATCTACTTTTCAGAATTTTAACTAATTCTTTTTGTGTTTATTTCGAGTTCATATTCAACCTAATATTCCTAATCTGTACCATTTATGATGGTATAAATGGTAATAAAAGGTTGGAAATAACCTGAATATCTAATAGTAGTGGCTTGTTAGAAACATATATAGCATTACAAAGCAGAATATGTGATAAAACTCTATTTTTGTAAACTAAATCTATATAAAATTCTATTTTTGTAAACTAAATTTATAGATATATAGATATTTCTCTCTCATTATTTGGTAAAATGTTATCTTGGAAACACAACTTAATAGCTGTTGTGTGACAAAAGGGGCTCTGGAATCAGAGTTGAGGGCAAAAACAAACAAACAAACAAAAAACAAAGTTAAACACTTTTCTTCATTGCAGATCTCCCCAATCTTTAAATTCATTAATAATGTAATTCAATACAGTGATTATCATGAAGCCTCAAGAAAAGGGTACAATATATAATACTTTTTGAACTTAGACCATGGAGGTTTGTTGTTGTGTTATTAGTTTTTGTTTCATGGCTCAGAGGACTGAGGTTCTGGAACTTTCTTTGGGAAATAGGTAGATGCTCACTTGTACACACACATGCAAAGAAAAGAATCCATTAGTGTATGTACCAAGATGTTCTCAGCGGTTGTAGTTAAATGGGTGGGTTTATAATTGTTTTTTATGTTCCTTTTACTCTCATTTTCTGTAATGTGCATGCATTGTTTCTGTAATAAGATAAAAAATAAACAATAAAAACTATAAAGGAATAGTATCTGAAAATTTTCAATCTGCACCCTCTCCCCACTTTTTAAACATTTCTGACTTATTTACAATCTGTTCTGCTCTCCCCCTTTTTTTTGCAATGCTTTTATAATTTTTTTTAAAAAGCTGTTGAGAATGAATGTTTCAATTACCAGTTCAGATTTTTCATGACCAATGCATCATGTTGTCCAAATGGCATCTCTGGACCAAATTAGGTGGGAAGATGGGAAGAAGGAGAAGAAGTGGGAGGTAAAAGAGAGAGTAGGAGAGTAGGCACAGACTAGATAGAAAAAAGAGAGAGAAAGACGGGGGGGCAGAAATAGGAAAGATGGGGAGAGTGGGAGGAAAACAGCAGAACTGGGGCAGGAAGAGAAAAAGAACTCAGGGATGGTGGAATAACTTAGAAGAGACAGTGGGATGGGGCATTCATGCGGCACTCAGGAAGCTGGCCCTGTGCTGAGCCCTGGGGGAGGAGTGCCTGGCACAGGTGGGGTCCTCACTCCTTTGCGGACCACCTTGCGATGGCAGAGAGGGGTAATAAGTCAATTCCCAAAGAGCATTTCATGTCTTGATGATGCAGGAAGCCCTGGTGCCCTGGGGCCGAGAGGTCCAGGGAGGCAGCTCTCAGCATAGCCGGGCAGGGCAGAACGTGGTGGCAGGAGGTGTCCGCCTGAGCTGCCCTTTCTCCTGGAGGGGACAAGTGGGGCCCCCGATTCCTAACCAGAGTGTCCATAGGAGGGATTTGGGGGGTGGGTAACCTGTATAAACTGGTGGGCGGTGGGGTGGGGAGGGCTGGGCTGCTACGCTTGTCTTGAAGCAGCATATGCTTCACAGGCAATGCACAGTTTTACAGACTGTTTGTTATAAATAGATAAAAATAGACTTTTTTTTTTTTTAATAGAAATGCTCTTATTCACACGTTTTTACATAAGATTGAGAAATGTCAGTTGCCCACATCAGGGAACATGAATTGTTGCTTTGACTTGGGGACTGAGGGGGATTATGCAGAGAACTGAGGCTCTCCCCAGGGCCCAGCCTGTGTCAGGAATTGGTGAGGCAGGGCCTGCACTGGGCCCGGCATGGGGCTCCCACACCTTTGTAGCCCCTTCCAGCCTGTCCGTCCTCTAATCTGCACGATTCAGTGATGGCTGATGCCCAGCCTTGGCTGAGCCCTCTCCATGCCCTGCCTTCCTCCTGCCCTCATCGCGGTTTCTGGATTGCACTCCTGGTATGGGATGGGCAGCCAGAGGCTTAACCTTGCTCAATATTTCATAGACTGGATGAAGCTGTCGGGGGGCTGGGGTTGGTTGGAAGGAAAGAGGAAAGATGGTGGGAGAGGAGCAGACAAAGTGGGTGTCCTCCAGGGTTCCGGGACCCATGACAGTCTGTCCAGGTTCTGGAGCCAGAGTCCCTGCTCCATGTCTTGGCTGTCTCTTCATACAATGTGGCCTCAGCCAAGCTACTTTGCCCCTTCTGTGCCTCAGTTTCCCCCTTGGCAAAATGAGGACAGTATAGTACCTACTGTTTCAGGGTTGTCAGGATTTAATGAGTCAATAGAGGTAAGTCACCTAAACTAAGTATTCAACACATAATAGGTTCTCTATAAAATCACATGGTAGCACTGTTATCATACTGTTGGGAGAAGAATGTTTGCAATGCTAAGATGCTGACTTACCCTATGGAAACAGAGCTGGAGATACCCACCCCACACCCACCCCCGCCAAGCTCCCACCACCCCTTCTGCTTAGACCAGATCATCAGCAGCATGTGCCCCAGGGGCATCAAGAGGGCAATAGAAGCATCTAGATGCTCCGGGAAGTGGCCTGGGACTAAGACACGGCACCCACCTCCCTGCCCCATTGGAGAAGCCCCGGCTACAGCCCATGACAGATGGCAGTGCTTTGAGTGACTACCTCAATTTTAACTCTTTTCAATAACCCAGTGCTGGAAATCCACATACTTTAAAACTGTCCCCGGATCATAGATCAGCCCAAAGAGACCAAGTCCAGCTCAGTTAATAACCCTCTGCAAACACCATCAATCATCAGGGAAGGCCTTTCTTAGTCCATTCCACACTGACTCCTGGCAGAGATGGATGGGCCCAAACTCCTGGCACTGCCTCTTGGGCTGTTTGCCTCTCATCTTCTTGCACCAGAACTTGGACTTTTCTGAGTTGAGCCCAGGGGTGGAAATAAGAGTCATGGGTGGGCAGAAGTGACTGAGTGGCTTAGAGAACGTCTACCTCTATGCCTCTCAAGTGATTCTCCTTCCTGAGCTCTCATCAGCTAGGCCTGTGAGGTCAGCTTGGCCAGTGGGCCCCTCCCCCAGTGATAGAGAAGAACCCAAGGTGGCTCTTAATTTCTTCTCCAGAACCCCCTGAATCTGCTCACTGGAGAGTGAGCAGCAAGGGAGAGCCAGAATTGCATGGAGAACAGTATGTAGAGTTGTGACCCTCAATCTGCCAACAGCCAAGCTCTAGACTATTGTGTTCTATAGAGGCTGGAGGGACCCTCTTTGGAAAGCTGTCTAGGCAGGGATGATGTACTCTCTGATGCACATAGCCTGAGGGCTGTGGGTTATTCCTTCCTGCCATCTCTCTACCCAGTGCTGTTGCCGGCGACACACCTGGCCAAAGGTTTCACACTTTAGGTTTCCCACTAGCCAGTCCTCCCCACGCCCCACGTCAAGGCCTCTTTGAAGATTAGACACCATCTGATCACATTATTCCTGTGCACAAAACATGCTTCTGGTGGCTACCCACTACCTAGGAAATAAGGTTCAAGTACCTTAGCCTGGTGTCCAAGCCCCAATCACATTCTGCCAGATGTCCCGATATTTCTTCCTTAGCCTGAACTCTTGGCTCAGGCCAACTGTGCCACTTCTCCCTCATCCACTGCCACCTTATACATTCTAGCCTTTACTTATACCACGCATGAAAACATGCTGCCCTCTCCACCTGTTCAAAACCTACACATTGTCTAAGTTAAAGTCTCAAGTTCAAGGTCAAGTCTTTCCTCACCCATGAAGCCCTTTTTGACTGTTCTAATCCCCCACTTCTGGAGGTCTGGTGGCATGCAATGTCCCTATTACAACTCTGGACGCTGGGTAAAACTGATATTGTTGGGTTTATTTGACTTGGAAGCCATGTTTTATACATTCTTTAATCCTGCACAGGTGTCCTCTTCTCTATATCTCCTATGGAAGACCTATCTCCACATGTCCAAATAAAGTAGGAAATGGGGCAATGAGTGTTGTCTAGGATACCTATACTCTAGCTGTCTGTTTGTCTGTCTGTGTAATGGTCATGAGACTATCATGATACCTAGTACAAGTTGGATAACAATATCCATTGACTCTTTGGTGGGTGATGGAGCCAGACAGAGAGCCCAAGAGTAGGAACCACATTGCTCTCCTCTTCTCTGTGCTCTCAGCATCAAGCATGGAGCTCATTACAAAAGATGCCAATCAAGGGGTACATGGGTGGGTCAGTGGTCAGAATGTCCGCCTTTCATGAGGGAGACCCGGGTTCGATTCCCAGACCATGCTGGTCAGTTGGTACTGGCTTGAACTTCATTTGTACTTCTTTAATGGCATATGCTGCTTTTTGTCTTGTATTATAAATGATTTCTCCCTCTCATTCTGTAACCTACTCAACATCTTGTTTCCCCAGCAACATCTAGCAAGATGCCTTATCCTACCTGCCAAACACGCAAATAAATCCTTGGTTGGAGTCTTCTCCAGCCATTCTTGGAAGCCCTCTCTGGCCAGGTTTATGTCAACCCAGAGATGGAACTTGAAGCATGAGGGGGACTCCCTGTTCAGTTGTCTGATGCACTACCAGAGCCTGGCTAAGAATCCCTTCAGTCCCATCCACTGTGCTCCTTTGGCCCAAGCACTGTTCCTTCTTTGTGCCCACATCCCCCGTTAACTGGAACCTCTGTGTTCTTCACTCTACTCCTTATTAGTTATGTGATACATGCAAAATATTTAAACTCTTTTCCCTGAGTTTCTTTGTCTTTGAAGATGGAGAGCTTAGAAATACCAGTCTTGGCTACCTCATAATGTTTCTGTGAGAACCTAATGAGCTCATGTTTGAGAAAGCACATTGTAAATAATAAAGCACTATATAGAGTGCTCTTATTATTCCAGCGAAATTTCTGGCCAGATGGAGGTTGGCAGGTCAGGAGCAGCAGATCCTCTTTCTGTTTATTCATTTGAATAAGGAACAGTCAAGATGGCTATAAAAAGGGACCCTGGAGCCTGAACTTCTTGAAGGGTTAGGCATCAGTTAGGATTAGATTCAGATGGGAATTTATTTCTAGCTTATAAAAGTCTGGAGGGTGGGCCATGGTGGCTCAGCAGGCAGAGTTCTTTCCTGCCATGCCAGAAACCCGGGTTCAATTCCTGGTGTCTGCCCATGTAAAAAAACATGTCTGGAGGCAGGCAGGGATGGAGGTTTGGTACACACTCTCCAGGGCCCCTGCTCCTTCCAGCTAGCTGCTGTGCCATCCCTGTGGTGCAGACTTTGTCTCTGTAGTTCAAGGTGGTTGCTATCATATCCCTATTCCAGGCACATCATAGAGAAAGGGACAAATGAGGAAAGGGCAAATTGCATGTGTGCCAGCTGTAATTTGAGAAGGATTCTTGCAAGCTGCCATGTAATACTCTGTTTCCATGCAGTTGGCCAGAACTTAGTCATATGGACACTTTTCATTGCAATGGAGCCTAAATTATATAGTCTTTATTCTGTGTGGCCCTGTGCCTGGGGAAATTCCGTAGCTTTGGAAGAAGAAGAAAATTAATATCGGAAGGAAAACTGGCATCTCTGCTGTGGATGGAGGGGAGAATGACTGGTCAAAATCCCCATATTTTCCTGTTGGATCCTGAAACAACTTTTACCCTATTTCTTTGAGCCTAGGACTGAAGATACTTGTTCACATATTCCTGTCCATGGCCTTTCCATTCCCACAGGCCCAGCAACCACCTGGATGCTCCAAATTTCAGGACTGAGAGTCTGAAACTAGCAATTTCATGGTTTTCCTGCCACAGATGCAAAGGTTGGCAAATTATGTTTCCTGATAATGTAGAAAATAGGGCAGACAATGAGTGTTGTCTAGGATACCCATACTCCAGCTGTCTGTTTGTCTGTCTGTGTAATGCTTATGAGACTATCATGATACCTTGTTCTTCCAACCCCTTCAACCATCTTCTTCAACCATCCCTTTTTCTCCCATAGTACACCTTGGCCTCCCTTCTGGTTCCTACCCATCTACAAAGATGTTCAAGTCATCCCATATGGTGAAGCAAAACCTGTGACCCCCAGGGCTCCCTTCTGGTGATTGCCTTTGTTTTCTCCTTCTCTTTCTCAGTCAATTTCTTGAAAGAGTAGTTTATACTTGCTGCCTCCTTTTTCTTATCTTCCATGTCTTCTCAGATCACTGAAGCCTGGCTTCTGTTCCTACATGTCACTTACCCTCTTCTGACCCAGGTCACAAATGACCTCCATATTGCAAATCAAATGGACCCTTCTCAGCCCTCATCTTTCTTACTTCCCCTGGCATTTGGCACTGTCAACTGTTGCCTCCTTCAGAAAACTCTATCCTTCTATTACCCTTGTTTCCTTTAAACTTCTCCTGCTGATTTTTCTCAGTCTTTATTTCTTAGCCTCTTCTTTTGCTTTACATGTCCATATTTCCTAGGACTCTGACCTTGGTCCTTTCCTCTTCTTTCTATATTGTTCTCCTAAGACATTTACTTTAGACCAATACTTTCAATGCCATCTCTGTGCTATTGATCCAGATCTACATTTCCAGTACAGATCATGCTGCTGAGATCCAGGCCTGTATATCCAATTGCCTACTGGCCACCTCCTTTTGGATGTCCATGGTCATCTCAAGCTCAACATTTCTAAAACCAACTCTTCACCTTCCCTCCAAACATGTTCCAACAGCTACTTGGTTATTTGAGTCAGAACCTGCTGACCCACCCTGGATCCCTCCCTTTTCCCTTACCCATGCCCCACAGCATCTGAGTCTGGTCAATTCTGCATCTGAATTTTCTCTTGAGGGCATCCTCTCTGCTCCATCATCCCACTGCTGTCTCCTTGGTGGCGCCATGAAATTCTTAACTCATTTGTTCTTCCCAGGTTTATCCATCTCCATTTCTTTTTCCATTCAAAGTGACTTAAAAACACAAAATTAACCATTCATTCAACAAATGTTTCTTGAATGCCTATTATGTGCCAGACACTGCTCTAAGTGCCGGGGATATAGAAGTAATAGATAAAGCCCTCCTGATGGAAATTGCCCTCTACATGGGTGAGGGGAGACAGACAGGAAACAGTAAACAAATAATCGTATCATATGTCAGGTGGTGATAAGTTCTATAAAGAAGAATAAACAAGGATAAGTGGGATCCAAGTGACCATAGGGCAGGGTTGTGCTGTATAGGGGCTTGGAGAAGATCTCTCCATGAAATGACATAAAGGAAGTGAGGAAGTGAGCCTTGTGAATATCTGGGGGTGGGGAAGAAGCTTTCCAGATAGAGGGAGCAGCAAGCATGTGTTTGAAGAGCAACAAAGAGGCTAGTGCGGCTGGAGAGGAGTGGCAGAGAGGAGAATAGATTGCGGGCAGAGAAGTGGTGGGGAGGCAGATAATGGAGAACCTTCCAGGACATCATAAGGACTTTGGCTTTTACCATGAGTGAGATGGGAGGCCATCGAAGGATGGGGAGTAGGGGAGGGACATGATTTGGTCTTCATTTTAGAAGTGTCACTTAGACTGCTGTTGAAGAACAGACTCCAAGACAGAAATGGGAAGACCAATTGAAAGGTGAAAAATGGGCTGGCGGCAGGAGCCTGGGCCATAGCAGTGGAGTGATGAGAAGCAGTCAGGTTTGGGAGATATATTTTGAGGGAGAGCTGACGAAGAATGGAACAGATGAGATATACAGTACAAAGAAAAAGAGAGGAATCAAGGATAGTTGAAGGATTTGGGCTGAACAACTGGAAGGAATGAGGGGCCCTTCCTTAGAAAGGGGAGACAGCAGGAGGTTTGGAAGGTGGCAGGAAGGGACCATGGAGAATATGATTTGGACAGGTTAGGTCTGAGAGACCTTAGACCTGAGGATGTTGAGTAGGTATCTGAACACACAAGTGTGGAGTTTGGGGAGGAATCTCAGCTGGAGATGCCAATCTGCAGAAAGCCCTCTGAAGGTTTCCTATTGCCTTAAAGGCAGAGAATGTACTGGAAGGGGCAGGAGTCAAAGAAGCTGGAGGTGGACCTGCAGCATGGACCAGAAAGAGGGGCCTCTCTCACCTCAGGCTGGTCAGGGGATTAGGTAAGGCCCAGAGCAAGTAAGCAGCAAAGTCCAGAACCAAAGAGGAGAGTTCAAATAGCATCGGCATCTATAGGACCAAAAGCCAGCATGGAATTGATTTTTATTTGTCTATTTCTTCTGGAAGTCCTTTCCCACCTCTCTGATAAGGTTAAGTCTCTGTCATAAGCTTTTGTAGCACCAGGTATGGTCTCCCCTTCATGGCACTCATTATAGGTGTAATTTACACTTATCTATAGAACTAATGGGTTGCATTAGCATTTGTCCCTTCTGTTAGAGTCTATTAGACTATAAGTTACATGAGGGCAGAAACCATTTGTCTTGTTTTCTGTGGTGATGAAAGAGTGAATGGATTAAAGGGAGTCCAGAGCCTGGAATCTCAGAGGAAGGGAAGAAGAACAAGTGTAGTAGGTCTGGAACAAGCTCCAAGTGGTCGGGGCAATTGCCTGGAACCCATGCTGTTGTCCAAGTCTGCTTTTTCTGAGTTAACCAAGGTGGCGCAGATATGTGGGTGGGGACAGGAGGGGGCAGACACATGCTGTCCTGGTGTGGCTCTTCTATGGACTGGCTCTTCCTGCATCTCTAGTCTCATCTCTCCCAATCTCTTCCCCTAACCCCATCACCACCTTTACAGGCTAGTGGACTGCTGACAGCTCCCATCTATTCATTATTTCATACCCCAGAGCCTTTTGCTCATGCTGATGTCTCTTAATCTTCCCTTCCTGCCCATGGCAAAGTATTGCTTTCTTTCAAAACTAAACTCCAAGGTCACCTTCTCCAGGCAGCCTTTCATAATTTCTTCAGACTTTCATTTTTTCTTCTGTTCTTCTTCACATTATAGTATCATTATGTGTAAACTAACCCCTTGCACCATAAGGGCAGGATCACTTCTTCTTGCCCCTAGCACATGGCAAAGGGTTCAGCACAGATTAGCTGCTTAATAAATGAGCAAATGAATGAACGAATGAATGTCCATCTAACCCAGATTTCTGGTAACAGCACAGATTTCAAATAGCCTGTCTCATCATGCACTAAATGTACTCATAGTTGTCACACCATGGTTCCTGTTTTTTCTCCTGAAAATTGTGGGCACTGCAGAAATAGCTTAGTAGTTCTCAACCTAAGTTCTCTGGACCCCCAGGGAAAGTAGTAATAAGGCTCTGAGAGCTTCTGTCAATGTCTCAAATAACCCTACAGAACTCATACTGTTATCTGCACTCGGGCTGCAGTCTAACTAAAACATCAGGTTTCTGTGCTTTTAGCTGGGATTGTGTCAACTTATTGTGCTAATAGTGGTTATCTCATGCTACTCAGGAGCTAAGATTGGCTGTGGATGACATCATAGGAGTGTTTGGGATCTGTGGGAAGAAAAACAGTAAAAGGGGTCCTGGGAAGCTGAAAGACTGGAGCAACTATGGTGGGAGATGGGGGCCTCTGGGCTCAACATTAGGAGGCAAGAGATCTAGTCTTGGCTCCAGTTGTAATAAGTCAAGAAATGGGAATAAACACATCTGCCTTGAGGACCCTATGAGGGCAAAAGGGTGAAGTACCAAGCGAAGAGCAGGGAGGTTCCTGGACTGGGAGGCCCCCAAGAAGAGCAGGCACAGAGGTGGAAGGAGAGAGTGAGTTTGGGTCACAAGAAGATGCTTCTGGAGGCAGGAGCACAGGTACATGGAGGTGGGGTGGAAGTCAGACCTGGGGAGTCAGGTAGCTACCAGACTGCAAAGGATCATGAAGGCAACACCAAGGGTTGTCTACTGTATTGTGTTTTCTGTGTCAAGAAGACCATGATTGCCACTGACCCTCAGTGCTCACAGCAGAAGAGACTAGAAGACATGGATCCCAAAGCCCTCACACGGTGCTACTCAGGGAAGAGTTTTGAACTCAGAATTTCCCCCATCCCACATCTTTCAGTGTAAATGTTAGCCTGTGGCTCTAAAGGTTTCAACCCTGTGGTGGCTTCCTGGATTTCGGGAAGTACCCTCTGAGTCCCAGGTGCATGGAAGTACAAGTTTTTCCTGGGGGACTGCTCGTGGCATCTGGCCAGGTCTCTGGGACCAGATATGGGTACCATGGTAAAGGGGCCCAGCGTGAGCTGTGGGACTGAGCCTTGGCTGAGCTCTTATGGGGTTGGGCTGAGACCCAGACGGGGGCAGGGATCACACTCATGTGCTGCCATTTCCACCACCACAGCCACCTCCATCCAGGCTCCCCCTGAAAACTTTTCATTCTTCAAGACCCCCAAAAATGCTACTTTCCAGGGGAATCCTTCCTTCCCTGCATCCCAACTCAGAATCAAGTAATTCTTTCTCTGGGCTCCTATAACACATCACGGGCACCTCTCTTTACTATTAATTTTGTTCTGGCTCATGTTTTGGTCATTTCTTCCCTGCCTGTGTCCTCCAGCCGCCTGAGAGTCAGATCACACCTCATCTGCAGTTGTATCTCAGACCCTAATGCTGACCATGACCCTCAGTAGGCGCCAATAAATGTCTCTGATGGGCAAGTCCAATGCCCCATTTGAGGATGAATCCTGTCCTGGTATTAATTTGTGCGTCACTGACATGCTGTTTCCCTACCCCATGTCCCATTCTCTCTTTGCACGCTCTCAGTGTCAGTAGGGACAAAGGCTGAAATAGGGCCTTGGGAGAGAGCAGTTCCGGAGACATTGAAAGCTAACTCTTGTTAAGACAACATGGATGCCGCTCCAGAGAAATTAATGTTCTATCATGAAATATCCAGAAAAGGAGATGTCAAAGCTTCCCCTGGTCTCTGTTTTGTACCTAGCAGATTCTTGGAAACAGAAAGTTCTTCTGGACACCTTTCCTCCTACTTGCTCAGCCCATTTCCTAATAGGAGCCCCTACACTGCTCTCCCCTCTCTGCCAGGAGCTGAAGTGAGCAGAAGCTATAGACCCACCTTCCCTGGGACGGACCCAGCTGCAGGAGTGTGCCTGTTGGTAGCCATGCGTGGTAGTTGGAGCTGTTTTGTGCCCCAGAAATGGCTGTGTTCTTTTCATCCATTCCTGCGGGTGCAGACCCATTGTGGTGGAGCCTTTTCATTAGGTTATTTCAATTGAGATGTGACCCAGCCCATTCAAGGTGGGTCTTAATCCTTTTACTGGAGTCCTTTAAGAGAGATGAAATTAAGAGAAGCGTATATATATATGGAAAAACCCCAGAGAAGCTGATAGAGGACGCACAGAGGAAGCCACTGGAACCAGAAGCTGTAAGCAGGGAAACCCGGGAGTGAAAGACCAGCAGACACTAGCCATGCGCCTTCTTATGTGGCAGGGATATCCCAGGTGCCGGCAGCCTGTCTTCAGAGTCCAGATATCACCCCGTTGATGCCTTAATTGGAACATTTTCATGGTCCAAGAACTGCAAATTGTAAGTTAATAAATCCCCACTGTAAAAGCCAATCCATTTCTGGTATATTGCATTCCAGCAGCTTTTCCAAACTGAAACACCATGTCCGTGTTCATCTTTAACAAGCAAGGGGGTGTCTGATGGCTGCTTTGTCTCCCCATGGTCCCTCCAAGCCACAGCACTGGAAAACACTTGCTTCTGTCGCTAAGCTGCACCTGTAAACAAAGCAGAAGATAAAAGAGGCCTTTCTGCTTTTCAAACTGTGACAGGCGCATCTCAGTAAATTACCTTCGTGCTTTTTTAATAGAAGTAAAAAGGTTTGGGTGGATTGCGTTGCCTAATACAGAAGCACTTTTCTCACATTTGAATGGCTGCAGGTGGGATAATAAACGCATTTTTATCTCTGTCTCTAAACAAAATGCAAAGAACCTGGAGTTAGACAAACTTTCCTTTATGGTATTTCGAGGAAAAAGCTGGGAGTGGGTGGAAACCTCTTGGTAATAAACGCCACAGACATTAAGAGTTCAAGTTTGGGGATTTATTCTTCTAATAATACGAAAGCTTCTCCTGGGTGTCTAGAAGGCTATTTGCTTCCTGTATGCAGAGACCTACTTCTTTAGTTTATTTCAACCTCAATTTATCCACAAAATGGGGGAGAAAGTTCCTATTTCCAGGTTTGTTGGGAAAGCATGGTGTGATGGTTAATTTTATGTGCCAGCTTGGTTAAGCTATGGTTCGCAGTTGTCTGGTCAAACACTGATCTAGATGTTGCTGTGGAGGTATTTTGTAGAACTGGTTGTCATCGGTGATCAGTAAAGGAGATGACCCTCCACTGTGTGGGCGTCATCCAATCAATTGAAGGCTTACAAGCAAAACAGAGGTTTCCCGGAAAAGAGGATATTCTGCTACAAGACTATGGCCTCAGCTCTGCTCTGAGTTTCCAGCCTCCTGGTCTCCCATGGGAATTTTGGACTCAAGATTGAAACATCACCTTTTGCTGGAATTGTTTCCAGCCTGCTGGCTTTCCCTACAAATTTCAGATTTGCCAGCCTGCATGATGTGAGCCAGTTCCTTAAAATCCCTCTTTCTGTTATGCATATATACAGATACATATCCTGTTGGTTCTGTTTCTCTGGAGAACCCCGACTGATATATCTGGGAAAATCTCTGGTCCAGTCCAGCCACATGGAAGGTATTCAATAAACATCGGTCCAAACTCAGCCTGGTTGTGGATCAGGCCGTCCAGGCGGCTGCAGCAGATGTTCCTACCAGGAAGCAGCCATTCAAGGGCCCCTCCACTCACGTGGACAAAGGCTGGGTGAATGGCCTCTGCAGCCCTGTCCAACGCTCACCCAGACTGTCTGGCCACTGGGGTCCCCCATGCCCTGCAGCCCTCCCCAGGGACACATACTTCCTGATCCTCCCGTCAATCCCTCTGCTGGGCCATTGTGCAATGGGTGGCCCCGAGGAAGTCTAGCTCCCCCACACTTGGGGTGAGGAGCAAAGAATGTCAGGGGCCCCCATGAAGCAGGATGGGCTGAAGCCCCAAGCCTGAGGACTGGACTCTGTCTTCCCCTCCATCCAGGCTAAAGGTTTATAAAACTGGTTTTGGCATCCTTAGCATGTCACCCACCCCAAGGGTAAGAAAATAGGATACTGAGAGGTGGAAGAGGCCCTGGGAGGTCTTCTTTGCAGTGAGATGTCTGTGGACCATGTTCCTCCTCCTTTCGTGGTAAGGGCAGGGGGCTGCTTCCCACTCATCTAGACTCACCCAGCCCAGTGATGGAGCCCCAAGAGAACCACTCGGAGACTGGCGAAGGCCTGAGAAAGCCTAGAAGTGAGAGGCTATGGCTGGCCTGGCCTGAGGAGGCCTCCTAGAGTTTGACAGGGCACGGGCCGGTTTCCTCTGGGATGGTGAGGGCTCCACTGAGGGAGGCCGGGCACTGCCCTGGAAGGTTTCACACCAGGGACTGCTGAGGGAGCCCTCAGCAGCAGGCCTGGAAGAATGCGGACATGAGCAGCCTGCACAGGGGGCCTCACCCATCTCAAGGGGGCTACAGGTGAGAACCCCCATGAGCCTCTGCATTTGGAATCTGCCAAGCGCAGAGGCCTCGGCTGCCATATCGCCTTCGCACAGGTCCCCGGCCCTTCTCTGCCCCTCCTATGCCCGCCAAATCTGACCTTGAGTTGCCCAACAGCAGTCAGTGAGAGGGGGAGGAGGGAGAGTGAGAAAATGCTGATGACTGTTTACATTTCCTTCCCAAGGTTGCCACCCGAGCAGCGCTAAGCTGGGGAATGGAAGTTTTAAATGGAAGAAGATTTTGAGCCTTTGATATTAGACAGCCTGGACTTTACTTTTAATTCTTCTAATCTGAGAGTAACCCCTAAAAGTAGGAGTTTTTTTTTCCTGAGAGGTCATCCGGGAGTCAGGAGTCAATGTGCTTGGAGGAAAGGCTGGAGTTGCCTTCTGTTTGTGCCTTATTGAGTCCAGTGCCACCCATCAGCTAATGACACCTGTCATTCCACGTGCGTGCTCCTGGGGCAGAGTGAGCCAGAAACACGCCTTCCCCAGGCGCCGGAGCAAGGGTGAGCGCTGCCAGTTTCCGCCTTTCGTCTGGCCCCACTCCCCTCAGGGTTCAGCACCAGAGGGAACGGGGCCTTCTGATTTCTTTCTAATCAAGACGCAGCACATTTTCACCTCATTAGAAGATAAGTCAGACACCAAGTGAGTTTAGAGGAAAAAGAGAGCACATCCATTTAGCCTGCTTTTTTACAGGATTCTTTGCATGGGCTCCCCTCCCAGCATGAAATGGGTCCGATTAAAAGGGAGCCTGGGAAGATTAGCCTTTGGAGTTATGGTTTCATTATTTTATTTATTATTTAGTTTATTTTAACTGTTCATTTTCAAAATATTTTAAATGTTCATAATTTCTGGACAACTGAGACTAGGTTTGTTGTTCCTGTTCAAATAGAAAGACATCTTCCCCGCCGCAGCTGGTTTGAAAGCCAAAGAAATTATCTTTAATTTAACCAATTTCTGTGTTTTTTGTTTAGCTCACCTCTGGAGTTTGCTCTGGCCATTGAGCAAAATTTATTTACTGGGTTTGTCTAACCCCTTCCTAAATTTATTTACTGGATTTCGTCACCCCTTCCAGTCCACCCCTCTCTTTAATTCTCCTGCATGATGAGGCTGCTCTTGGATAGGGGAGAAAAATAAACACAGAGGGGGCCTGTGCAGCAGGCTGGCTGTTCGCTGAAATGGAAATGTGTTTACAGTGTGAGAAAAAAAAAAAAAAAAGGATTCTAGGCAGTGAAGTTGGCAAAAAGAGATAAAGGGGCTTTGGTTAGAAGCGAGAGTAAAATGACAGTAAAGGTCTAGAGAAGCCGTGATCAATAAATATAAAGTTCAACGTCATTGCTTTTTGCCCTGGAGAAGGGCCGGCCCGCCCTCCGCCCCCCACACCAGGGCTCAGACTAAAGACTCGTGCTGCTGTCATTTGTTCCAATTCACTAAGTTGGAGACAAAGAAAGGCGGACCCAGCATTCCTGCCTCACTTGCCCGGGTGAGGACAAATTGGGTCCCTCTGCCATGTTCTGCAACTGTCCCGACCAGCCCAGGGCTTCCCATGGGGACCTTATCTAGAACACTCAATCACTTCCATTGGGCACCCCATTTTCAAGACAGAGCATCTTAGCCCAAATAGGGGGCCTGTTTATTATCAATTTGGGATTTGATTTTTGAGCAGCAAGTATGCATAGCCTATGGAGAGAAAAATGGCACAAGAGATTCTCAGAAATGCTTTTCAGCCACTGAGAGTCAAGGAAGCCACTGGGAGTCAAGTCACCTCCCACCGCCCACCCCCACCTCCTCTCCTCTCTGCCCTCTCATCTTCTATCTGTGCTCCCAGATGAACACCTGACACCAACCCCCAATTTCCCTCCATATTATGAACCTAGGGAGAAAATGCTGACCTCTGTGCGTATTTCCAAGGCAGGTTTGGAATCTGGTGGATCCATGGGTGCACCTTGTGAGTGTCTGTGAGCCTCTGATTTGACAAAATCATGCATATATACATTTTCTGGAGGGTCACAATTTTCTTCTTTCTCTCAAACAGGCTCTGGGTCTCCCATAAGACAAGGACCCCTGGCCTATCGTACAATAATGTTTATGAGGTTACTCTGTCATATCTACCTCCATAGACCAACAAAGTTAGGATTGTTGGGGAGGATTTAGGTTATATTAGATTTTAGAAGCTGAGGAGGATGAGAGAGGGAGGCTTTCCATCCTTCTGTTGACCCATCCATCTACCCATCCACCTACCTACCCATCCATCTCTCTCTCTCTCCTTCTCTCTATCTATCTCTCCATCCACCATCCATGCATCCATTTATCCCTCCCTCCATCCATCCATCCATCTATCCATTCTCCATCATCCATCAGTGAGCGCCTAATATGTGCCAACATTGTGTTGATTGTAGAGGGTTTAAACACAAAGGACAGTGTGGTGGGGAATATAGATAAGTGACATGAGATGAAATACTGTGGAGTAAGTTCTAGAATTGATGCATCTTCATGGTACAAGTGCAGGCACAAGGAAAAGGCACCACGGAGATTCTGGGGGGTTTCATAGAGAAATGATGCTTGAGCATGATCTTGAAGAATAATTAAAAATGATAGAATACTTTTTCTTAGATGTCTTTAAGAGTAAACACAGGGGAGGGACTCTTGTGTTCTCCTGCCCCAAAACAGCGGTGGGGAGCAGGACTTCAGAACAATCGTCAACTCTCCAGGGTGAATCCTGTCCTTGCACATGTGAGTGAGCACATACCTGCTGAGTGTGTTTCTGTGTGCCTTGTGAGTTGCAGGGAGGGGAGGAGGGCTGGAGAAGACAAAAAGTTCTTCTGCTCAGTATTCTCTGGCCTTCTGTTCTCCTTGGTCTCAAGCAGAGAGAAGGAGAGAGACATAGAGATGCATGGGATTCACAGGCTATTGACATGTCTTTTGGAGGAGAGTGACAGCCTAATAAATGGAGTGGAGAGCTGCAGGAGACCATTTGGGCAGGATATTGCTTCCCCATCTCCCATCTGCAGCTGCATCTTGGGAGACGGGGGATGGTGACCTGGCTGGCCGATAGACTGAGAGCGGTCAGTGATTTTCCCCTCCCTCCCTCTTTCTCTATTTTCCAGAAACAGGACTGGGGAGTGGAAGAGGGGAATCTGGGCACTTTCCTCCTCCCTTAGGAGCCGGTGTGAATGAAGGCCTGGACCCAAAGAGGAGTGGGAGGCACGATACTGCTGAAATTTTCTCTCTTTCGGTTTTAGAAGGCATTTTAGGAAGCCATGCTGCCAGAAGACAGAGAGGAGAAAGACCAACCCAGCCAGGAGCAGGTGTAGGGCCTGCTCACTGCCCAAAGGCAGGGCAGCCTTGGCTCTCTGCTAGCAGGTGTCTGGATGGGGACTTGGAGGGAAAAAGACTTAACCAAAGAGATTAACCAGGGCTGCCCCGGAGTGCACAGCTCTACCAAGCAGGGAGAGAGGAGGAGGTGGCCCAGAGGGTAGGAAAGGGGGAGGGGAACCAAGACTCAGCTTTTGGTGTCTCCTGTTGAAGTATGGGTCTGGTAGGTTGGAAAGAACAGATGATCCCCAAACTACCTCACTCTTAAATTTAGTATTTTCACACTTACGAAGTATTTTCTAATGCCCAGTAGTTTTCAGGTCCATTTAATCAGCCTAGGAGGTCTGTCAGTTAAGTACTCTTATTCTTTAGCCCTTCTTATGGATGGAAACACCAACCCTCAGTGAGTTAGCAAAAAGCAGAGGCCCAAGCCCGCCTCTGAGGTCTCCTGGCTCCACATCCCCTGTGCTTTGCTGCCAAATCCTGTGAGGCCTGTGGTGGGTCCTGGGCTTTCACAGCTTTCCTGATGTTCCCCAGGAGGCCTTGGGGAAGAGGAGCTGGACATTTGTTCTTCCATCATCTGAGGTTGTGGAATAAAAGGTAGGAGAGCTGGGGCATGCATATGGCATGCCCTCGGCAAATGCATGAATGAAAAAATTAAAACGTTTAATTGTACAAGTGATATATATATAGTCACATATTTTAAAATCCATGCAGTACAAACAAAACTTAAATCCCCCCTTCCCGTGCCCCCACCCCTGACTCTCAATCCCTCTGGTAACTCCTGTTAGAAATTTGATGTGGGCCCTTTACAGTCAAAATCCTTTGCCGTTGACATGAACATTCAAGTAGGGTAGGGTCTTTTGTTTGTTAGTAAAATCTGTTACATGTGGTTTGCAATTTGCTTTTTTCACTTAATAAAATGACTTGAAGATATTCAATTTTACCACCAATAGAACTACCTCATTTGTAACTGCCAGACAATACTCCATTATTCATTATTCATTATTTGCTGAGTGGAACTGGGAAAAAAAGTATTTTGCTCACTCTTAAAAGACAACCACTGAAAAGAGAGCCCATCTTCCTTTGGGCATGTTGGTTTGTGGAAGTGAATCAGGGGTTGCGTTGGCTATTTGGCATCCATGAGAGAAGCCTGCTGGACAGAGAGGTGGGAGGGCATAAAGGACAGCTTCTGGAGAAGTCTTAGGGAGATGCAGCCAGAGCCCCAGGATTAGATCATCCTTGCAGCCTTACTCTCACCTTATCAACCTCTGGACTTCCTTACGCAAGCCATATGGTCTCCTGTTATGGAAGCCTACTTGGTAGCAAGCAGTGGCTAAACCAGGCAGAGGCCAAAACTGATACAGCAAGTCACCATCCTGGGGCCATTGATTGAATAGCCCACCCTTTGATTATTAATTTGCAATGCTACCATATGCTCTTGTACACACATGATCTGTTTTGGGATTGTGAATATCTGTTTGTTTATTCTTGGGCTAATATCATGCCAAGTGATTAAAACTAATAACTATGGCTTTATGTAATTATAATGTATTTTATGGTGGTAGGACAGATCCCTCTTCATCATACGTTTTATCCCCAACAATTATCTGGCTATTCTTATACCTTTTCTATTCCAGAACAAATTTGGATAAAGCTTTGCAAGTCCCACAAAATATTGCTAGAATTTTGACTCTTCATTCATTCTAGTCCTCTTTTACGATATTCAGAAGTGTTTTACAGTTTTTCCATGAAAGTCTTGTTCACATCCTATGGGGTTCATTTGTTGGCACCTTGGAAGTGGTTGTTTGTTTTTCTATTTTGAATGATGTCTTTTCTTTCTAAATGGTGGCATGGAGAGAAGCTTTGAGTTTGGGTTGCTGATCTGATATTCTACCACCATGCTGGAAATCTTTTTATCCAACAGCATGTCATTTCATTCTTTTGGATTTCCTAGGTAGATCATCATATCACCTGTAAATAACACTTTCTTTCTTCTTTGCAATATTTATTCTCTATCTTCTCCTTTTTCTTCTCTTGATGCCATGGCCAGTTCTTCCAGAACCTTGCTGGACAGGACAGGCATCCTTCCTTGTTTACAAATAGAATGAGAGTATTTAAAATGCTTTCTATAAGTTAGGAAGTTGTGCTAGTTTGAATCTATGGTGGACCCCAGAAAAGCCATGTCCTTTAATCCTCATTCAATATTGCTGGGTGGGAGCATTTTGATGGTTCCTATGGAGATGTGACCCACTCAATTGTGGGTGGTAACTTTTGATTAGATGATTTCCATGGAGGTGTGTCTCTACCCATTGAAGATGGAGTTGCTTACTGGAATCCTTTAAAAGAGGAAACATTTTGGAGAGAGTCCCTTTTGTAGAGTCGTGAGAAAGCCAGCAGATGCCACTGTGTTCGCCACGTGCCCTTCCAGCTGAGAGAGAAATGTTGAAGTCATTGGCCTTCTTGAACCAAGGTATCTCCCTGGATGCCTTAAATTGGACATTTCTAAAGACTTGTTTTAATTGGGACATTTTCTCAACCTTAGAACTGTAAAGAAACAACTTATTAAATTCCCCCTTTTAAAAGCCATTCTGTTTCTGGTATATTGCATTCAGGCAGCTAGCAAACTAGAACAGAAGTTAAGGCAGTTTAATCCTTCCACTTTGTTGAGTTTTTTTTTTAATGAGAAAGAGGCATAGAATATTAAAAAAATATTCTTATTGATAAAACAACATTCAAATACATAGACATTTCATACATAGTATACAGTCAATGGCTCATAGTATCATCACATAGTTGTGTATTCATCACCATGATCATTTTTTGAACATTTGTATCACTCCAGAAAAAGATAAAAAAGTAAAAAGAAAAAGCTCATATATACCATACCCCTTACCCCTCCCTCTCATTGAACACTAGTATTTCTATCTACCCAATTTATTTTAACCTTTGTTCCCCCTATTATTTGTTTATTTTGTATCCATATTTTTTACCCATCTGTACATATCATAGATAAAAGGAGCATCAAACACAAGGTTTTCACAATCACACAGTCACATTGTGAAAGTTATATCATTATACATTCATCTTCAAGAAACAAGGCTACTGGAACACAGCTCTACAGTTTGAGGTACTTCCCTCTAGAAACTCCAATACACCATAAACTGAAAAGGGATATCTATAAAATGCGTAAGAATAACCTCCAGGATAACCTCTCAACTCTGTTTGAAATCTCTCAGCCACTGACACTTTATTTTTTTCTCATTTCTGTCTTTCCACTTTTGGTCAAGAAGGTTTTCTCATTCCCATGATGATGGGTTCCAGCTCATCGCAGGATTTCTGTCTCATGTTGCCGGGGAGGTTTACACTCCTGGGAGTCACGTCCCATGTAGGGGGTAGGGCAGTGAGTTCACTTGCCGTGTCAGCCTAGAGAGAGAGGCCACATCTGAGCAACCAAAGAGGTTCTCTGGGGGTGACTCTTAGGCCTAATTTTAAATAGGCTTAGTCTATCATTTGTAGGGATAAGTTTCATAGGGGCAACCCCCAAGATTGAGGGCTCGGCCTATTGATTTGGTTGTCCCCACTGCTTGCGAGAATATCAGAAATTCCCCAAATGGAAGTTGAATATTTCCTCCTGTGTCCCCATCTCCCCAAGGGACTTTGCAAATACTTCTTTATTCACTGTCAAAATCACTCTGGGATGGTGGCACAGAAGGCAAGAATGCTCGCCTGCCATCCCAGAGGACCCGGGTTCGATTCCTGGTGCCTGCCCATGTAAAACAAAAAACAAAAAACAAAAAATCACTCTGGGATTTATTGGGGCATCACACTAACCTGGACACACTAGCAAAATTTCATGCCTTATTCAAGATTCATATACTTATGGTGTTCAACTAAACTGACCATACAACTTAAATTAGGAAATGCACTACCCAAAATATAAATTTTGCACCAAATAAACACCTCTCTCTTTAGTCTCACATAGGAGTTGAAGTTTTAAATTATGTAACGATATCATCCTTTACCCAGTCTTCTAATAAGATGTATAGAATATTATCCAACATTTTTTTTGGTATATAGTGAAATAACCATATGGGATTTTCCCTTATTATATGGCAAAATACACTAAATCATTTTGTAACATTGAGTTATCCTTTTATTACTGGAATAACCCCAAATTGGTCACAGAGTCCTATTCTTTTAGTTCATAGTTCAATTTGATTTACTAATACTTTATTTTGGATTTGTGCAGCTATATTCAACCCTGAGAACAGTCTTTAGTATTTGCTTGCTTGTTTGTATTCTGCTCTCCTTGTCTGGTTCTTCTATCTCACTGGCTGCTGTTTCTCAATTTCTTTTCCTGACATGGGTCTAGGGCTCAGACCTCAGCCCCCACCTCCCTTCCTTTTCCATACCTACTCTAAGGTGATCTCCCCCAGACCTGGGGCTTTAATACCATCTCTATGCCAACAACTCCCAGATGTATAACTCACCCCTGAATTCCAGCCAACATTCATCTCTATGTGGCATGTCCAAAACAGAATCCACAATTCTCCCCCCCTTAAACTGCTCCATTTACAATTGTTCCCACCTCTGCAAATGGCAACAATGGCCTCTGGTTGCTCAGGTTAAAAACTTTTCTTCATTTCACTTTCCTTTTTCAAACCTCCTGTGGGATTCAACAAATCCTTTTTTTTTCTTTCAACATGAATCCAGAATCTGACTAGATACCCCTCCCCCTCCTTTCCTTGAGCTATTCTAAACCACCATCATCTCTTACCTGGATTATTTGCAATAGCCTCAAACAATTTTTCCACTTCTACCCTTGCTCTCCTTCAGTTTATTAACACAGCAGAGTGGCTCTTCCAAAGCACACATCATACCAATTTATTTCTCTGTTCAAAACCTCTAATGCCTTCCCATCTCATACAGCCAAAGCCAGAGTCCTTATAATGCCTTCAAATCCCTATTTAACCTAGCATCCAGACACAAATACTTCTTTAAGCTCAGTTCCTATTCTCTCCATCTTGGTGACTCTGTCCCATACAGGGCTGGCCTCCATGTTCTTCCTCAAATATGCCCAACATGCTTCAGCCCCAGGGCCTTTGCATTTGCTGTTTCCTCTCCGTGGATCTCCTTGGTTTCTTCAAGACATTGTTCAAATGATTTCCTATCATGAGGTCTTCCCCAATACTTTACATATAGCCGTCTTTGCTTCAACACTCTTATATGCCACGTCCTGCTTTGTTTTACCCCACAACACCTATCCCCCTTTGATATACTATGTATTAATTTGTTTGTTCACTCTCCATGCCCCCCAACTAGAAGGTAACCTCTGTGAAGGCAAGAATTTGCCCATTTTGTTTGCTGTGGTATCCTCAACACCAGGAACAATGACTGCATGTACAAATTTGTTCTATGAACACCTACTAAACTCAAGAATGGTTTTTCTCTTGCTTGTGAGTTGACCTTCATGCCAAGCATTTCATATGTATCTATCATTTTATCCTCTGAAAATATTTGTAATGGAAATGGGGACATAATTATGCATATTTTTTCCCCATAGGTACAAAAACTGAAGCCCAGAGAACTTGAGGATTTCCCACAGTCAGGAAGCAGTTGATGGTCTGGTTTGGCTGGAATCCATACCCCACATGGAACTGAGGGCCACTGGAGGATCATGGCTTGGGAAGCTGTCAGGAGCTGGAAGGTTGGGTCAGATGGGTTACTGAGAAGACTCCTATTTTCTTGAAGAGATGATATTGGAAGACATTAGGTAGAGAAAACACAGGTATAGGATCTGGCTTCATAATCTGCTGTTGACCTTGGACTGGCCACGTCATCTCCCTGATGCTCACTTGTGGAAGAGCTCATTCTTTCCTGGAGTGTGCTGACCATTTGCTGTCTGCCTCTGGACACTTCTCCACCCTGTTCCACACCCCCACTCCCAATGCTACCTTGTTAAAGTCATCCATGATCTTTTTTGCTCTCTGGCTTTTGAATGGACTATGTTAGCAGGCAGCACCTGAGATCACAGGACAGGAGAAGAATAATGCTGGGAAGTTATTCCCCTAGCTCCTTCCTTGCAGAGTCCTCATAAGCTCCTGGGCTCCTCTCCCAGTGCCACTAAGTCCTCCTCCTCCTGCTCCTTCAGACCCAGTGGGCGGCAGGGCTTCCTGCTGTGACCAGGCTAAGGACATTGGCACCATCCTTTGTTAGTTTCCTTAAACCCCACCCACACTTGTGACCAGTCCTTTTACTAAACTCCCCTGATACCCCTGGGACCCCAACACAGGATGACTCCAAGGGATCAATGAGGTCACACAAGTGCTCACCTCAGCCGCTGGCCCAAAATTAGAGTGCTCCAAATTTTAGTTCTCCTTCTTCCCTTCTAGGAGAACTGAGAGGGGCTGTCAAAAAGTACTACCTGAGAGACCAGACCTCTCTGGGAAGACCCGCACTTACAGACAAGAAGTGGCCGCTACTCAAGGCAACATGAGAGGGAGTTCAGGTCCCCACTTCACTTACTGCATTTCCTACAGGGCCATAACCCACAGCGGTGGCTCAGTCAGACAACCCCAGAGGCAGTGGCTTCTGAACTCTAGCTGGCCTCAGAAGAGGAGACGTGTGGAAGTGGTATGAGGTGGCAGGCGGGGCATGAGGAGCAAGGAGGAGGTGTCCTCCCGACCTGCCAGCAGCATCTCTTTTAGCGATCTACAGCTCCACAGGTCCCACTGGCCTCCTCCTGGCCACAGCTAGGTTGAGCTGCCCCCTTCTCTCCCTGCCCTTAGCCTCCTGTCCATGCCCTTGGCCAGCAGCGGGAGACAGGGCTGTCAGATTGCATCACGTCAGTGCTCGGCTGGGACTCAAGCCGGGCAAAGTCACCTTGTAGGTCTTGAGGAGCATGGGAGGCTGGGAAGAAGGCAAATAGCCTGGCTAGATTTCTAACACTTTCCCGGCTGGAAGGAAGTGGAAGGCACCTTGGCCTGAGCACCAAACCCTCCAGCTCACAATTGCTCTTTCAGATCTACCCCTCAGCAGCCTTGCAGGGGCTGAGAGTCAGGGCAGGTATGAGAGTGACCTCTCTGATTCAAGAGGTTATGAAGACGTCATCATCAAGGAAAGCAGGGATGTCTTCCTTAGGGTAAGGGTACCTCTAGCTCCTCTTGGATGAGAGCTTCGATGAGTGGTTGAATAGCCACAAATCACTTTTTTTTCTTAAGCATTCTTTATTGAAATCCAACCACAGAATTCTGCAACTGGCACCAAAGTTATGGTTCACTTGTGCAAACTTTGGGGTTTTAAATGCATTATCCTTTTGATCTTCACACACATCCATGAGGCAGAGGATTTAGCTGTACTGACTACAGTGGAGGGTCCGGAAGGCCAGCGTAAATGAATTGCCCAAGGTAACTGGTGGGCGCTGGCTGAGTCGATAACCAAGTGAAGACTTTTCCCGCAGGCTGTTTTCAATGATGAGATCATTTCTTGCCTTTGTCTTCTTTCTTCCCTCCAGCTCATTCATTGTGGGTAGGATGGAAAACAAAGTTAAATTTGGGTCAACTCCTAGACGAAGTAGAAGTAATCCTGATTGGGAAGCTTACAGGAGGAGCGCCCATTCTGAAACTCAAAGACCTGCCCAAGGGTGGTCACTGATTATCCTGACGGTGCCCTACCCCAGCCCTCAGCACCTGTCATCTCATTCCTAGCAGCAGAAAGGATGCCAGCTAGACTTTGGTAAGAACTTCCCTCCTCCTCCTTTGAGACATGACTTGCACAAGTTTATATCCTCCCACTGAGATTGTGGTGTGGTCACGTTGCTGAGTTGAGCCAGTTCCACTCCTGCCTTTCGTTTTTGCTTTTTTTATTTTATTTTTTATTAATTAAAAAAAATTACAAGAAACACAAACATTTCCAACACATACACTCAGCAATTCACAACATCATCACATAGTTGCATATTCATCATGATCATTTCCCAGAACATTAGCATCAATTCAGAAAAAGAAATAAAAAGACAACAGAAAAATATAACAAACAGAAAAAAAAA
>PVIY010030676.1:0-30704 GCA_004026745.1 Myrmecophaga tridactyla | reverse complement strand
TACTTCCTTTCAAACCAGCACAGGGCTTTAAGAGGAAAAAGACCTGCATTGTTGGGGGAAAGTTATCATTCCTTTTCTGCTTTTTTCCTATGAATGTTATTATGTATCTGCCCTTTCACAGTCATCCCCTAAATACTTCACTTTCCTTCACCAGTGTAGCAGGGGAAACAATAAGGGAGCATCTAGAGATTGCTCTAAAGATTTTTAAAAGTGGAAGAATGTGTTTTTATAATCTCTTAGCTCATTCCCCTCAACTCAAACACTCCTATTCCTAATCCCAATAGTTGGTGTATTCCTCTTTCTAGTTTAGATGCTGTTGGTTCATATCATACCTGACTCCAATAATTTGGATTATTCTTCCTTCTGGTGCTAACATCTTACCTTTCCTCTATGGGGCTCAGAGCCAGTGGAGCTATTAGTAGTCTTTCCTAAGGAGTAGGGACTTTACCTCGAAAATGGACTGCTGGGGTTTGAAGTACACCTTGACATACTTACTATTTGTTTAACCTTGATCAAGTATTACATGTCAGACACACTTCTAGGTATTGGAGGGACAAGAATGCCAGTGAATAAAATAAATTCTTGTCCTCAGGGGGCTTGTATTGAGATGGAGCAGACATTAAAAAATAAATATATAAAAAGTCATGTGGTGAGAGATCTATAGAGGAAAATGAAGCAGAGTAAGGGAAGTGGGGAATCCTGGAAGTCAATATAGGTGGGTTGTTTCCATGGAGATTATACAGGACAGTTGGAAAGAATATTCTAGACAAAGGGTAGCAGCAAGTGCAAAGGTCCTGTGGCAGCAGTATGCTTAAATGCTGGAGAAACATAAGAAGGGTGGAGCAAAGTGGGGGGTGGGGAGGGTGGTAGGGGATGAAGCCAGATTCTGAAGGACCAGATAGGACAAGGTGAGAATTTTGGATTTTTTTAGAAACTTTCTTTATTGTATAATATAACATATATACAAAGCAAGGAAAGAAAAAAGCAATAATTTTTAAAGTACTCTTCACCAAGTAGTTACAGAATAGATTCCAGAGTTTGTCATTGGCTACCATACCATCATCTCAGATTTTTTCTTCTAGCTGCTCCAGAACATTGGAGGCTAGAATATATACATATTGTGTAGAATAAATACATATACATATATACACATATATATGTATATATACATAAATATATATATAATCACAATTGACTTTTTTTCTTTTTTGTGAAAAATAAAATATATACAAAAAAAGCAATATATTTCCAAGCACATCTCAACAATTAGTTGTAGAACAGATTTCAGAGTTTGGTATGGGTTACAATTCCACAATTTTAGGTTATTACTTCTAGCTGCTCTAAGATACTGGAAACGAAAAGAAATATCAATATAATGATTCAGCAATCATACTCATTTGTTAAATCCTACCTTCTCTGTGTAATTCCACCATCATTATTGATCTTTATCTCACTCTTTAGGGGTATTTGGGCTATGTCCAATTCTAACTTTTTCATGTGGGAATGGGCTGACGATAATATGGGACAGGGGGATGGAACTAGTTGATGTTCTAGAGAGGCTGGTCCCTCTGCATTTTAGGACTTATCTGCTCCAGGGACCTATCTAGAGGTTGTAGGTTTCTGGAAAGTTACTCTAGTGCATGGAACCCTTGTGGAATCTTATATATCACCCTAGGTGTTCTTTAGGGTTGGCGGGAATGGTCCTGGTTGAGGGTTGGCAGGTTATGATAGGTAGCAAGGTCTAACTGAAGCTCGCATAAGAGTGACCTTTAGAGTAGCCTGTTGACTCTATTTGAACTCTCTCTGCCACTGATACCTTATTAGTTACACATCTTTTCCCCCTTTGTTCAGGATGGCATTGTTGATCCCACGGTGCCAGGACTGGATTCATTCCTGGGAGTCATCTCCCACACCACCAGGGAGACTTCTACTCCTGGATGTCGTGTCCCACATAGTGGGGAGGGCAATGATTTCACTTGCAGAATTGGGCTTAGAGAGAGTGAGGCCACATCTGAGCAACAAAAGAGGTCCTCCAGAAGCAACTCTTAGGCATGCCTATACACAAGGCTAAGCTTCTCTGCTACATACATAAGCTTCACAAGAGCAGGCCTCAAAATCAAGGGCTTGGCCTATTGATTTGGGTAATTTTGGATTTTTTTTAAACAGCTTTGTCTTTCTTTACATATAATTCACCTGCTATAAAATTCACCCTTTTAATCTATCTGATTCAGTGATCTCTAGTATATTCACAGAATTGTGCAACCTTTACCACTATCTAATTCCAGAATATTTTCATTACACCATAAAGAAACCCATATCCATTAGCAATCATTCCACATTTACCTTTACCCCCACCTCTGATGTGGCTCAACATCATATTAATTTCAAAATATATACCATCCTGTTCTTGCATGCCATGCCTGAGACCCGGGTTTGATTCCTGGTGCTTGCCCAGGCAAATAACAACAACAAAAAATATATACCATCTTATGTATACATTTTTTTATAGGCAAAAAGAAATATTTACTGGGTTTGAAATAAATTTAACAACATTCTGTTAAAAAGGAATAGTGTCTGAGAGTTGGGAGTTTGTTTTTGTGAGTTTCCTGAAAAGTTACTTTAAATTCCTGAGAATTACTTTAAAATTTAGAGTGAAATTTCTCTATCACTTTTTTCCCTACATCAATATTACTTCTATCAGCATATTTATAGATGCATATGATGCTACTGGGTATATTATACGTATGAAGTAGGATGTATTTGTCATAAGACATATTTATGTTGATGCCCTAAAGTTATGGCATCGTGGAGGACACTGGAAGCATAAATCAATTCCAGTGCTTCAAGATATGCTGAATAGTGGAGGAGGTAGTCTCTCCTAGAGAATTCACTTGAATATTTTGCCCTAGAGGCAGCTTTTGTTTCTTAGGTACCTGATTGATTTTAGAACCGATTTTTTTCACTGCAGAATCACTTGGAATACTATTTGGTTGAACATGTTTAAAGTAACTTCTCTCAGAGTGTATAAAAGTGCTTATATGAGGGTCCTTGTAATGTGTGTATACTGAAAGATCCATTTAAGGTTCTACTATTTGTTTTATATATACACCCATTAGAGATGAACGTCTTCAAAGTCATTTCCATGTGCTGACTATAACACAACTTTTACCAGATGATACACAGTGGTGGGATAGCTCTTATGTCTGAAATTCCTCCCTGTTTTCTACATCCACATAAATCCTACCCATCCCTTAAGTCTCAGCTTCATCTTCTCCATGCAGGATTTCCTGGCCCAATTAGCCTATTGGGAATTCTCTTTCTGTTTCCAGGAAGCATTTACTATCTGCCTCACCCCCTCGGTTTTTCTCATTCAGCCTGTGTAACCAATTTGCATGGCACTTCACTTTTCCTGTTTCTATGTCATTTCTCTTCAACTGAGATTGCAGACCATGCTCAGCAAGTCTCTACTTAACTTGCTCAGCACCGGGTGGATGTTCAAGTCATATTTGTTAAGTGAATGAATGAAGCAAATGTCAGTTTCACACATCACCACAAGGGGCCATTTGCAAATGCAATCTCTGAACTAGTATTGGCGTAAGATACGTGTTTTGAGAGGATCGTGGAGTCTCAGAATTAGAAGATACTGCAACAGTCACTTAGTTGTCCAATTCCCTGATGTTTAAATCTCCTCTGCAGGGAAGAGTTGTCCTCCTCAGACTGAACATCTCCCATGTTCACCCCTTAAGTGTCATGGAATTTGAGGTGCCACTTAAATGTTTAAGCATGGGAACTCTTCAACCAGATTATCTGGGTTCAAATCCATGGCTCCTTCCTATATGGCCTTGAATAAGTACTTAAATCTAAGTTTTTGGTTTCTTCATAAAAATTGGGAGGATCATTGTAGCAGCTTGGTTCAGGTGTCAGCTTGGCCAGGTGATGGTGCCCAGTTATTCTGTTGCTGTGGGCTTAAATCATCAGCATGTGAAATTCATCTATGGCTGATTACATCCGCGGCGGGCTAAGGGAAGTGCCTGTCACAATGAGTGAGGCTTAAAAGGAGAGGTCAGGAGAGGGTCGGTCAGCACAACTCAGAGCAGCTCCATACAGTCCACAAGCAGCTCAGAGCTCAGCAGCTCAGACCCAGACTTTCAGAAATGCAGAAAAGAATCGCCTTGGGGAAGACGTTTGAGCCCAGAAGCCTGGAGGAAAGGCCAACAGATATCTCCATGTGCCTTCCCAAATTAGTAGGTTTGTAACTAAATAAATTCCCTTTATAAAAACCATTCCTGGGCAGGCAACGGTGGCTCAGTGGCAGAGTTCTCGCCTGCTGTGCCAGATATCCGGGTTCGATTTCCAATCCCTGCCCATGCAAAAACAAACAAACAAACACATTTCTCTTCTAGTGTATTGCATTCTGGCAGCCTTAGCAAACTGAAACAATCATAAAGACCCACGATTTATTCTTCACAATTCTAAAATACAAAAAGCTCTGAAAACCAAATGTGTTTTTTTGGTGACATTATGGCAGTAAAACCTGCCCTGATTTGAACTCATGAATCTAACCTGAACTAATATGAGCTTATTTTAATCTTTATGTACCCACTTAGTGGTGAATATTCATATATTTCCCTGCAGGAAACAATGTGTGTTTGACTGTGGAATGCTGTCCCACATCCCGCCAGGGGTGTTACATGTATTATAAGTGCATTTTTTTATTTTCTAAAAAGTTCTGAAGAGCAAAACGTATCTGATCTCCAAGTGATTCAGATAAAGGATCATGGACCTCTGTTCCCTACTCATAGGATTGTTAGGAGAATGAAATGATATAATCTATGTGAACCATTTAACATAGTACCTGGCAAATAAAAATCCCAAATACATGTCACCTAATGTTATTGGTACTTATGTTTTAAATTAATCACATCAGACTTTTTGTGAAAGTTTAATAGTTTTCCTCCTTCCCTCATTCCCTCCCTCCCTTCTTTTTGTCTCTGCTTCCTTTTTTCCCTCCTTCCTTCCTTCTCCCTTTCCAGCATTTTATGTTTAGTATTAGAAGGAGTGCTGGTATTTTTTTTTTAATTCCCTGATGAACAAATGTTTTCCAAGGAAAACCAGACTTTGAAACATCTTAAGAAAATGAAATTCTATTCATGATTGAGTTTTTATTATTGAGATTCTTTTTGAAAAGAGCCCCTGGAAATGAATTCAGTGTTATTAATTTATTTGTTGGTTTATTCACTCATTTTATAAAAATGTTTTGGGCAGTAGGCTAGTTACTGGGGATGTGACAATAAACAGACATTGTCTCAGCCTTCATAGAGCTTACGGTCTGGTGGAAACTAATTGGTGTTTTCTTCTGTTGGTTTATTTCATTTGTTCAACAAATAATTATTGAGTACTTGCTATATAACAGACGCTATTCTTGGCACGGGAGATACAGCACAGGTTTTTGCATCTATAAAATTTATTTTCTAATGAGGAGAGACAGTAAACAAATAAGCAAACAAATAAATGTAGTATTTTCAGGTTTTGATAATGTCAATATTTTCAATGAAGGATATAAATTAGGTTGATGTGACAGAGAGTGGTGTGATGTATATGAGGATGGAGCTACTTTATTTTTTATTTCATTTAAAAAATATATTTTTACTGATAAATCTTAACATACAAACAATCCATACGTGGTGTACAATCAGTGGCTCATAATATCATCGGAGTTGTGTATTCATCATCATGATCATTTTTAGAACATTTGCATCCCTCCAGAAAAAGAAATAAAAAGAAAAAAACTCATACATACCATGCACCTTACCCCTCCCTCTCATCGGCTGCTAGTATGTCTATCTACCCAATTTATTTTAACTTTTGTCCCCCCATTATTTATTTATTTTTAATCCATTTTTTACTCATTTGTCCATACCCCAGATAAAAGGAGCATCAGACACCAGGTTTTCATAATCACACAGTCACATTGTAAAAGCTATACAGTTATACAATCGTCTTCAAGAATCAAGGCTATTGAACACAGCTCAACAGTTTCATGTACTTCCCTCTAGCCACTGCACTATGCCATAAGCTAAAAAAGGATATCTATATAATGTGTAAGAATAATCTCCAGGATAAGCTCAGATTCTGTTTGAAATCTCTCAGCCACTGAAATTTATTTTTGTCTAATTTCCCTCTACCCCCTTTTGGTCAAGAAGGCTTTCTCAATCCCTGATGCCATGTCCCAGCTCACTCTGTGATTTCTGTCCCACATTCCCAGGGAGAATTATACCCCTGGGAGTCATGTCCTATGTTGAGGGTTGGAATGGGGTGGGGTGGGGGGAGGCAGAGCATTCCGTGACTCTTAGGCATAATTTTAAGTAGGCTTAGCCTCTTCTTTGCAGGAATAAGTTTCATAGGGGTGAACCCCAAGATCGAGGGCTTGGCTGACTGATTTGGTTGTCTCCATTGCTTGCGAGAGTATCAGAAATTCTCCAAATGGAGAAGTTGAATATTTCCTCCTTTCTTCCCAGTCCCCCAAGGGAACTTTGCAAATACTTCTTTATTCATGGCCCAAATTACTCTGGGATGTATCGCGGCATCACATTAACCTGGACAAGCCAACAAGATTTCACACCCTATTCAAGATTCCGTGTACTTATGGTTTTCAACTAAACTGACCATGCAAGTTAAATTAGGAAATGTACTACCCAAGATATAAATTTTATAGCAAATAAACATCTCTCCCTTTGGTCTTGCACAGAAGTTGAAGTTTTAAAATATGGACGATATCATCCTTTACCCTGTATTCTGATCTACCTTAGTCCTATCCAGACCAGCTTCATTCACATCTCTACCTGAAGTCAGATCCCTTTTTCAGCTTTTTAAACAGTTCATGTGTGGGGTACTGCTGACTTTCATAGCTAAAGAGTGCTAACACTGGGAGGGCCACGGTGGCTCAGCAGGTAAGAACGCTTGCCTGCTGTGCCCGAGGACCCGGGTTCGATTCCTGGTGCCTGCCCATGTAAAAAAACAAAAAAACAAAAAAGAGTGCTAACACTGAGTCTCAGGTGTCACATAAATACCCAAAGTTTCTGGGAATGACCAGTTTATAAACAAGCAGCTCAGAATCTCAGAATTTAGAAATAACAGTTACAACTCATGAATATATGTGATTGCTGTAAGATCGTATAATCTAGGACCCTTTACAATAGGCCCCAACCTGATAACCCAGGCTCTTGACTTCAGTTCACTGAGTATTTATATTATAGTTAGTCTATATGAGTGAAGCATAATAATATTTGTCTTTTTTGTTTCTGACATTTCATTTCGCATACAGTTCTTAAGGTTCATTCACCTAATTGCATGCCTCACAACTTCATCCCTTCTTGTAGCCACTCAGTAGTCCGTTGTATGTATATACCACAGTTTCCCCTTCCATTCCTCGGTTGTACCTTTAGGCTGCCTCCATCCATTATGGATCGCAAACACTACCACCAGTGTGCAAATGTCTATTCTTGACCCCACACTCAGTTCCTCCAGGTATATACTGAGCAACTGGGTTTCAGGGTCATATGGCAACACCACCTGTAGCCTCCTGTGGAACCACCACACTGTGCAGGGGCTGCACAGATGGAGCTGTGCAGATGGAACTACTTTAGATAGGGTCATCAGGAAAGGTTTGGTGAGGAAATATTTGAAGCAAGACCAAATATTGGATATAGATTTGGCTGCACATGACAGAGATTAAAAAATAACAGAGGCTTGAAGTACTATAAATATCCATTTTTTTCTCACCAAGTATTTTGGTAGTTGTGATAGTTAATTTCATGTATCAACTTGACTGGGTTATGACGTTCCATTGTTTGGTCAAGCAAGCCCTGGCCTAATTGTTACTGTAAGGATATTTCATGAATGGATTTACATCATTAGTCAGTTGATTGCATCTACAGCTGATTGCATCTACACTCAACAAAGGAGATTGCCCTCAGCTTTGAAGGTAGTCTCCTCATCCAATCAGCTGGAGGTCTTAATGTGAAAACTGAGGATTTCAGAAGCCAAAGAGAAGAATCTCTGCCTTTTCTTCAGCCAGGTCACCTCTCTAGGGGAAAAACAGGTTCACCTTCATCAGAATTTTCAGTTTGCAACAGCTCTACAGAATTTAGATGTGCCCACCCCCACCCTGACATGAGAAAATTCCTATAATCTTTCTACACACACACATACACACACACACACACACACACACACACACACCTCCTATTGTTTCTGTTTCTCTGGAGAACCCTGACGCTGACTAATACAGTAATTTTGTTCCACCAAGTTGTCTCGGGTATAGATTCCTTCCATTGTTGCTCTATCATCCCTGGAGGGTCATCCACATGGTCCAAGATAGCTAACCACCAGGTCCATGCTCCCACAGATGGAAAGGGGAGAGGCAGACAAAGGAGGGCATGTAGTGAACACATCATTTCCTTCATATTCCACTGGCCAGAACATAGTCATAAATTGTGATATTGGATTATGTACTCCAACATAGACATATTTTTCATCTTAATCTGCACTCCTGTCGATTTGAACCAACTGTAAATAGAATCTTTTGGAAATATTACTCTTAGTTAAAGTGTGGCCCAAGTGAATGATGGTGGATCTTAGTGCACATTACTGGAGGCCTTATAAAGGGAACCCAGAAGTCACAGAAACCAGAGGGGGTTCACGGCAGGGAACCCCAAGGACTATCAGAAGCTAGCACCAGATGCTCCTGACTCCAGGAGAAAGTAAGCTGTGCTGGTTTCAAACTGTTATGTTTCCCAGAAAAGCCACGTTCTTCTAATCCAATCTTGTGGGTGCAGACCTATTGTGGGTGGGCCCTTTTGATTAAGTTGTTTCCATGGAGATGTGACCTCACCCATTTCCTGGAGCCCTTTATGAGACAGAGCTCAGAGCTGACACAGAGAGCAGACGCCTGGACACAGACACTTGGAGATGTGTAGAGACAGACAGAAGCTTAAAGAGGAGGCCCCTGGAACCAGGAGATAAAAGCAAAGAAACCCAGGAGCAAAGGGCCAGCAGATGTGCACGTGCCTTCTCATGTGACAGAGAAACCCCGGATGGGATCAGCCTTTCGTTTTTTTTTTAATTTTTATTAATAAAAGCAATAAACATACAACATGAACATTCTTAATATATGAACATTCCATACTTGGTGTGCAATTAGTGGCTCACAATATCATCACGTAGTTGTATATTCATCACCATGATCATTTCTCAGAACATTTACATCACTCCAGACAAAGAAATAAAAAGAAAAAACTCATACATACTATACCCCTCACCCTTCCCTCTCATTGACCACTAGTATTTCCCTCTACCCAATTTATTTTAACATTTGTCCGCGTTATTATTTACTTATTTTTAATCCATATTTTTTACTCATCTGTCCAGACCATAGATAATAAGAGCATCATAACAAGGTTTTCTCAATCACAGTCACTTTGTGAAAGCTGTGTCATTATACCACCATCTTAAAGAAACATGGCTACTGGATACAGCTGTACAGTTTCAGGCACTTCCCTCTAGCCTCTCTAATACACCTTAAACTAACCAGGGGTTATCTATATAATACATAAGAATAACCTACAGGATAACCTCTTGACTCTGTTTGAAATCTCTCAGACACTAATACTTTATTTTGTCTCATTTCTCTCTTCCCCCTTTCAGTCGAGAAGGTTTTCTCAATCCCTTGATGCTGAGTCCCAGCTCATTCTAGGATTTCTGTCCCATGTTACCAGGGAGGTTTACACCCCTGGAAGTCATGTCCCATGTAGAGAGAGGGAGGGCAGTGAGTTTGCTTTCCGTGTTGACTGAGAGATAGGCCATATCTGAGGAACAAAAGAAGTTCTCTGGGGGTGACTCTTAGGCCTAATTTTTTTTTATTTGTTTCCCCCATTATTTATTTATTTTTAATCCATATGTTTTACTCATCTGTCCATACTGTAGATAAAAGCGTCAGACACAAGATTTTCACAGTCAGATTTTGAAAGCTATATCATTATACAATCATCTTCAAGAAACATGGCTACTGGAACACAGCTCTACATTTTCAGGCAGTTCCCTCCATCCTGTCCAATAGACCTTAACTAAAAAGGTGATATCTATATAATATGTAAGAATAACCTCCAGGATAACCTCTCAATTCTGAAATCTCTCAGCCATTGATACTTTATTTTGCCTAATTTTGCTCTTCCCTCTTTTGGTCGAGAAGGTTTTCTCAATCCCTTGATGCTAAGTCCCATCTTATTCTAGGATTTCTGTCCCACGTTGCCAGGAAGGTTTATACCCCTGGGAGTCATGTTCCATGTAGAGAGGGGAAGGGCAGTAAGTTCGCTTGTTGTGTTGTCTGAGAGAGAGGGGATCAGCCTTTCTTGAGTGAAGGTATCCTCTTGTTGATGCCTTCATTTGAACGTTTTCATGGTCTTAGAACTGTGAATTTGTAACCTAATAAATCCCCTTTGTAAAATCCAACCCATTTCTGATATATTGCATTCTAGCAGCATTAGCAAACTGAAACACAAGCCTTGCTGATATCTTGATTTTGGATTTCTTCTAGCCTCAAAACTGTTAGCCAACAAATTCCTGTCGTTAAGCCAAACCAGTTTGTGGCATTTGCGATGGCAGCTCTGGCAATCTAAGACACAGGGCTACATTTAGTTACAAGGTAGGCTAGGAAATAAAGTTTTTACTTCATCAGCCATCTACTAAAAATTCAATTGCCACGACAGAAGGAGAGAATGGATATTGGATGACTAGCAGTATCTCCACAGACCTGAATAATAAGATGGAAGCTGGGGATGACCATAGCACTTAAATCAGAAAGAACAGAATTTCAAAGGCTCTGAGTGGAAGTGGATTTTCTGTAAAGATCAATGAAACTTAAGCATCAGGGTGGCTTTACTTGCATGGTTCTCTTCCAATGCCCTGCATGTAATTTTCTATAATTGTGCCTAAAATCAAATACACTTCAGGCTCTATAATACCTTGTCCACTCCCTGACCCTAAGGAAGGAAGATAGTTGCCATATTAGAAATTGAAAGGAGACCAGTATATATGGGAGAGAGTGGGTGAGGCGTAGAGTAGAATTAGATGAGATTTGGAAGTAAGTGGAGGGAATAACTCCTATAGACTATTGTATGGAAAGAAGGGTGGACTTTATTCTCATGAAATGGGAAGCCACTGGAGGATTTTAAGAAGGAGAAATACAATTTGATTTGTATTTGTTCTGAAGGAGACACATAAGAGAATGTTCATTGAAAAATTGTGGTATACTCATAAGAGGAAGATTTTATAGTAGTGAAAATATTATCAATGACTCAGTTATGATATCAAAGCAAGTGAAATTCAAAAATACGATGTTGGACAGAAAAGTAGCACATAGTATAATTTTATTTGTACATTATTCTGTTTATATAAAGTTTAAGAGAACTCCAATCAATATATTAAGAATACGTAATTCTTGGTGAGGCCTGTTATAGCCCTTTCAGGTGACTCCTTCGAAATGAATACAAGAAAATAATGCAAAGTGTAATAATCGGTAATTATTAATATGCATTTCACTGCATTCTTTGTTCATTTGGGCAAAGTTCTGGGCTTCTAATTTTGGAAGTGAGAATGATGAAAGGGCATCAACCTAATATGTATTCTGCTGTGCCTAAGACAGCGCTTAGCTAATATAATTCCTAAGTCCAAGAAGAGTCTAATATTTATTAAACATTGTATTTAAAATTATGTACAAGGGTGCACGAGTTGTTCAGAGGTAGATTGCTCGCCTTCCATGTGGGAGACCCGGGTTTGATTCCCAGACCATACACCCTCTCCCACCCCACCCCCCAAAAAAATAATAAAATTATGTACAAGTGTCTGAAGATGTTAAGGTAAAACATTCACTAAATTATTCCTAACTCTTTTACAACAGGCCCTCTTTGCAATACCATTTATTGAAAGCCTAGAACGTACCAGACATTTTACATACATTAGCTAATCTAATCCTTGCAAAACTTGTATGATAGATTCTATTATTATTCTATGCTATTTACTTTTGGGGACTCAGTTTTCTCACTTCCAGAATAAGGATTTTAAGAATATATTTGTTAAAGATTTTTGCTACTGGTAAATTTTGATCAAGCCAGTACCTGTGGAATATTTTAATGCCATAAATAGAAGCTAATAGAGAAATGAATGGAATATTGTCTGAGAAAAGTGATAGATGTAGAAAAATTCAGGCATGAGTGAAGGGCTCTAATTCTTATCTAGAAGGAGCACTTTTATTGAAATACAGACATATACAGTGGCACCGTTTTAAATAAATGGCTTTAATGTGTAAAAACCCAGTGAAAGGAAACCAAACTGTGATTAAAATTTAAAAGGTTTGATAAATAGCTTTTAAATTAATTGTGTGTGTGTTATTTCTGGGTAGAAGTTTTCTGGCTTATGGTAGAAACTTTTGTCCAAATAGTCATCGATTTTCACGGTTTCCTAAATATTTTCCAACTTCAGGTTATTTCAGGCCTTAGCTGCAGAAACCAAATTACACAGAAATGTCAACATAAAAGACTGTAACTAAATATAAAAATTTAAGTGCTCAGGATCAAAATCATAAGATCATGGCTATGAAATTAGAAGAGACTAATCAAAGTAATAGTGACTATAACTAAGGACTATGAAAATATAAAGGGATTAGCATACGTGATAATAGGCTAATTAAACCTTAGCTTTTCACTGTGATGATTTTATAGCATCTTCTTCTTGTTGCCAGTTTGGAAGCTGCCAGCAAATATTTTCTTCATCACAAAAGGAGACAATATGTGTTCCACCATCTCATTCACAGCATTTAAAGCAGACGTTATTAAGGATACTGTATGGATGGTAAAAAGGATCATACTATTGGGAGAGCTTGGGGGATGGTGGAGAAGGGGGGTAAAGAGGATGTGCTTCAGAACCCAAACCAAAACAAATCTTCAAAAGAAATATTTAACTAGAATCTGTACAGAAAAAGTCTGCTTGTCTTGATAGACTAGCCTTCCCCTGTAATAAAACCTCCCAAAGTCAACAGTTCATAAAGTCTTTTGTTCTAGTAAAAGGGTCTTTAATTTTTAACACAAACTCACACTTTGGTATGCATGGGCTTAAGTAAAATTAGAAGACATGTATATAATAGGATTTAATGGATTATCATCTGCATTTTCCAAAGATGTCAGCTTCTCTCAGCTCTGATGGAGTAGCACTTAATGTAAATTTAATTTGAAGTGATGTATGGAAGGCTCGAGGTGGTACTCGGTGATTCCCTAACTGCCTGGAGAGTCTCTGTGGGTAGCATCTGGATTTGGAAGCTCCACATGCCCGGCAGCATCTACTAACTAGGATTAATGAGGTAGCCTGTTCACCAGTGATCCAAAGGAGGTATGCTACATTTATTCCCAACAATATGAATAGGAGGGCTAGTTTCCTTTGGGGGCACATTGTATGATGAAACTTAATGATGGACTTGATATTAGGTGTAATAAATACACTGTACTGAAAGCACTTTTGCTTTCTCAAATTTAAATGTCATCCGATCCTAAAATCGTGTTTGGTGGATAGAGCTGACTCAAGGATTTTAATGCACACGTGTGCGAGTGTCCGTGCATGTGTCGTGACACTTTTACATCCAATGCATGTTTTTTTAATGAGGCTAAAATAGTAAATCTCCCCTCTGTAACATGAAAAAAAAATTCCCGGATTGCTTAAAATAAAGCTCTATTTTTAGAAGTTATTAAACTATTAAAGCAGTTTTGTCGCTAACTCTTGTGCGTGTGCGTGAGAGAGAGGCTGTGCGTCGTGGGTATATTTGGGGCGGGTAAACCAGAGACTGCTGAGTTCGGCGAAACTTCTTAATCCCTCCTCAACTCATTTAGGCGTCAAGATTTTATTTTGTCTTTGTGTCTAACTGGGCATTGAATGAAATCGCAGCTAATTTCAAATTCCCTTTGTCATCATGGTTTTCAGCCAAAAGTCTATAATAAATGGTCAGAAGATGAGCTGAGACTGAATGAATAGTGAGTGGTATTCATCAGCCAAACACAGAGTCCAGATCCAATTATATGTATTCATTAAGTGATAATGATATCATGGTCTTTAACTAGGAAGAAAAGAGCGTAATTGAATAATAACAGTTGTACAATCCCAACGGAACACACTTTCCATCCCAGCCCCGCGACCCTCGGGGATGATGCAGGATTGATGGAATTCTATTACTCTTTGATAGATTTATTATGAAAGGCTGAGTGGACTTGCAGCCCCACTTTGTCACTCACGCTAATCAGTATCGTAAGGGCCCCGAGCGGGCAGGCTTTTGTATGCCTCTGACAAAGACAAGGTTAGGGGATGATGACAGACATGGAAACCTTTACAAACCCATCCTGCAAGATGAAATGGGCCAGCTGAGCTCTGAGCTGGGACAGAATTTTAATTTGTTTATCAATGGCTCTCACAAAGACCATAAGGATATTTGTCAGAGGAATAACGCTGAGGCTAAACTCTTTTGTTTGGCAAGTGGAGCTTGGAAAAATATTTATTGAACTGTAAAAAACAGGCTAAATGGAGGGAAAAAGGTAAACGTCTAAAGAGAAGGGGACTGACTCGCATTACTCTGCATATGAGCTGAGCCTAACAGTTTATCTGGATTTTGACTTTCAGAAAAATACTTTTACTTATTGTTTTTGGTTTTGTTTTTTTTAAAAAAAGAGGTATTTTTTTTAAGAGCAACAGCACAGCGATGACGTTATTATTATTATTTTCTCTCTTCCATTTCTCTGATTTCTAAAGAGAATCTAAAAATGATGAAGGAACTTGAGGTGTATTTTTTTAATGGGGAAGACGGGTGTTAATTTGTTGTTTGTTCCAACGTCCTGTAACTTAGCAGCAGTAACAGCCCAATTTGCCAAACATGCTTTTTATATGTAAAAAGTACTTTTTTGTGCCTGCCAGCAGGGCTTTAGCTGTTTCAGCTTTTCAAATTTAAATGCAGTTGCTCTCCTGTGTCTGCGGTCAGAGCCCATTGCATTTAGGAAACTAGCTAATTTGTCGTGCTACTGATCAGAGCAGGAACTGAGAAGGCAAGACTGGCATCCACCAGGCCCGCAGAGCACGGTGGCTGCCAGGGTTTATTTTTTGGTTATTGTTATCGAATGATCCTTATTTGTAATCTCTTTTTCTGCATGAGATCCCCCTTTTATTCTTCAGAATTGTGCTCTGCACCGTAAGAGGAGCCTCTGAATTCAGAGGCTGGGCCGCCGAGGGCCGAATGCTCCCTCCATAAAAACAGGAGGCTGGCCCGGGCGGCGCTCCTGGGGGATACGCAGTGCCAGCTCCTCTCCATCGCTTTGGTTTTGTTTCTTGTATCTCCGGGAAGGCAGGCAGACGGCATGGTCACCTGTGAATGCAACTGCAGTTGGCTTAGCTGCCTCACTGATGAATGTGCCTCGGGTAAGCTACAGAGGGATTATCAGCGTTCCCGGCAGCTAAAGGTGATTTTCAAGAACAGGAAGGATTGCTTCAAAGCTTCAGACTGTCTCCTTGAATTTCATTTTAATATTTTGCGTGACAGAGCACGGAGCCAATGGATGTGAACATATTTAACGCCAATGACCAATGTGGAGCTGTCTCCCAAAACATGGAGCCCGATTCTGTGTCTTCTTTTGGACTCCATTTTCTCAGAGTTGGATGTTCTCCAAAAGGTCAGCCAGGAAAAGTCTCTGGATGCCAGACACCAAGCAGAGGCTCTCAGGCCAGCAGACCCCTGGTGTTCATTCATTCCTTCTAGAAATGGGCACAAAAGTAAAGGTTAATTCAGACCTCTTGGCAGATGCTTGATTGCCGGATGGAGCTATACAAACAAGTTCTTGCTGATTGACTGCAAAACAACATCTATTTTATTTGCTTGGTCACAATATAACTCATCTGAACAAAATCAGACCTTGATTGAAGCATAATTAGGGTTTAGAAGAAATCATGCTGTGAACAGCGGAGAGGTAGAATTTACATACTTGGATACACCAAGTGTTATACATTATGAAGACACTGAATATTTTTTTTAATTGGGCAGAACTGGAAAGTTCATGTGCTAGAACTGTTATGAAGCTTATCTTTAATACCTTCTTTTTGACTCAGATTTTGAATCCTCCTCTGTTGAAATATAAGCTGATTTAAAAGTGTGATCTCAGATGGTCCCATTTGGAAAAAGGATGGAATTTGTAATAATAATAGCTACTGCTTATTCATTGCTCTGTGCTTAGTACTTCCTTTACTAGCATTAGCTTATTTAATCCTCACAAAAACCTATGATTTAGGAACTATTATTAGTCCCAGTTTAGAGATAGGTAACTGAGATTTAGAGACGTGAAATAACTTGGTCAAAGTCACATAGCTAGCAAAGGGCAGAGTTAATATTTGGACTCAGATCAGATTCCAAAGCCTTTTGCACTTAACTGCTGCACATACTACCTCCTCAAATAATCTGCTCAGAATGCCATGTGTTAGCTAGATCTATAATCTCCTCGGGAAAGGCACTTAATCTCTCTAAACTCAGTTTCCTTGTCTTTAAAATAGAGAGAATAGCTGCCAGATAGGTTTATATGTGGAAGCACTAACAAAAATGAAACTTCAGTTATTGTCATGCTGAAAAAATAGATTGCTCCAACTCAAACAAATAACAGCATAGTTGCCAAATACACCTTTGAAAATACATGTACTTTTTTCATAATATTTGACCCCTTTAGGGTCAATAGCAGCAGAATACCCTATAAGGATGCTTTATTGCCTATTAGTAGAAATCTACACCTCTTTAGAAGCCTGGCCATTCTTTATCCATTCAGGCTGTGACCTCATTTGGTCCTTCAAATGCATCAATGTCATAATCTCCAGAACCTGCAGAACCTATGAATGTGTTACCTTACATAACAAAAGGCACTTTGCAAATGTGATCAAGTTAAGGATCTTGAGATGGGGAGGTTGTCCTGGATTATCCTTGTCCCCAATGATACAATCACAAGTGTCCTTATGGAGGGAGGGAAGGAGGAGATCCAGAGTTAGTAGTGGATGTGGCAATGGAAGCAAGAGGGTGGAGTGATACAGGGATAGGGCACAAGCCAAGGAATGCAGGCAGCCTCTAGAAGTTAAAAAAGACAAGGAAACAGATTCTCCCCTGAAACTTGCAGAAACAACACAGGCTTGTGGACATCTTGATTTTAAATTTCTGACCTACAGAACTGTAACAGCATAAATCTGCATTATTTTAAGCCACTAAATTTGTGGTAATTTGTAATAGAAGTAATTGGAAATTAATACACTTTCCATGCCCAGGTTGTTCCCCTTACCTGAAATGTCCTTTTCTTTCTCCCTCCACTTTTTTTTAAATTGTATTAAAAAAAAACATTTTTATTGTGAAATATATATACAAAAAGGAGGTAAATTTCAAAGTACATTTTAACAAGTAGTTATAGAACAAATCTCAATGTATGGCATGGTTACAGTTCTGCAATTTCGGTATTTCCCTCTTGCTGCTCTAAGACACTGGAGACTGAAAAGAAAGATCAATATAATGATTTGGTAGTCATATTCATTTGTTATATCCTATCTTCTCTAATACAACTCCTCCTTCTCTGTTGATCTTTCTCCCAATCTTTAGGGATATTTGGGCAATTTCTTCATGTTGAAAAGGAGTGTCAACATTGTAGGGTAGGGGGATGCAACTGGTTGATGCTCTTGGAGAGACTGGTGACTCTGGGTTTCGGGGCTTATCTGTCCTAGGAATCATCTGGAGGTTTTGTAGGTTTCTGAATATAAACTTAGTGAATACAACTTTTATAGAGTCTCAGATAGAGCCCTGGGTATTTCTTAAGGGTTTACAGGAATACTGTTGGTTGTGGTTTGGCAAACCATGGCAATTAACAATATTTAGCTGAAGCTTGCTTAAGAATAACCTCCAGAATAGCCTCTTGACTCTTTTGGAAATGTCTCAGCCATTGATACCTTATTTTGTTACATTTCTTTCCCCCCTTTTTGTCAGGTGGGCATTGTCGATTGCACAGTGCCAGGGCCAGGCTCATCCCTTGAGTCATGTCCCACATTGTCAGGGAGACTTTCACCCCTGGATGTCACATCCCATGTAGTGGGATGGGTAATGATTTTCCTTGCAGAGTTGGGCTTAGAGAAAGAGAGGCCATATCTGAGCAACTAAAGAGATCCTCCAGAAGTAACTCTTAGGCATAACTATAGGTAGGCTAAGCTTCTCCATTATCCCTCCACTTTTTTAAAATCCTACATTCTTGCTGAAGTTCCATTTAAGACCTACAGCGCATAAATTGCTTATCACAGAATGAGCTGACCACTTGACCATACAATACATTAATATGTATTGCTCATTTATTCACTCATTCATTCTTCAAATATTTGTTGAGTACCTAACAGTTCTGGGGACACCTACCTTTAAGAAGTTAAAGTGGGTGCAACAAGAGACTCATTAATCCACCTATTGAGAAAAGTGAATATGGAAGGCTACAGGGAGGGGAACCTGAACTCTCTGGGGTACACAGGGAAGGCTCCACACAGGAGATGGTGCTTGGGAGGGATTTTGAAGCTTCAGATCTCAAAATGTTTCCCATCTTAGCATTTTCAAAAAAATTGGGGGGGAAGGGTGATAGAATGGTTAGAAGTAAGACTCAAGAACTAGCACATCAGAATTTAGATTCAAGCTCTGCCATTCCATGGTCAGTTTCTCTGTGAAATAGGATTGATGGTAATAAGGGTACCTGCCTCATGAGTTGTAATCCACTTACGGCAATGCCAGTCACATAGTAAGCATGCAGTTAAGTGTTTGCCATCACTGAAATTCCTCAAGAGCAGGACTCTTTCATATTAGTCTCCTTTTGCATTTATACAGTGCTGGATACTGTGAAGTCGAGTGCAAGTACATTTTTTTTTGTATGCTATATGGTGGGGTGACATTTCATTAGTTTTCCACATGAGTATCCCCTTACTGCAACACCATTTGTTGAATTTTTGTTTGTTTTGCTTGTTGTTGTTGTTGTTTGGGGGAAGTGCATGGACCGGGAATTGAACCCGGGTCTCCCGCATGGCAAGCGAGAATTCTACCACTAAACTACCCTTGCACGCACCCCCCCGCCCCGAGAAACATATTTTTTTAGAACTCATTTTCTATTTCCCTGCAGATGAGGACGTAGCAGATGCTCTATGAATGCTCACTGACTTGATGTGAGGCACCAGAAAGTTTCATAGTTGGAAGTGGTCGTGCTTGTTTTCTGCTCCCTTCACTCACCTGCCTTCAAGGTAATGGGTTGGGGCAGTCTTTGTTTCAATAACAGAGCTCATGCTTAAAGTATTGCATAGCAGCAGAGATGAATTTACCTTGAAGCCAAAGACAGATTTACTGTGAAGCTAATAAAGCACAAGTCTTACATAACCTGCTTCAAGGGCTTGTCTCTAATTTTGTCTGTGTAGTTTTGTATTCTTTTTTTTTCCTCAAAGAGAGTCCCTAGAATTGTACGAGCCACTCCACAGTTACACTCACAAACCTTGGGTCTCTATCGGTGTGTGAACTCTGCAGCCAGGCTACCTGGGTTCAACGCTAGCTTTGTCATTTAGAAACTGGGTGGCCTTCTCTGTGCTTTAGCCTTCTTATGAGTTGATAATAACATTACCTACTCACAGGGCTGTGGAGTGGATCAAATAAGCTACCCTTAGTAAGCAGCCAGTAAGTGTTGTTAATAATTATTTTTAATCACGGAGAACTTTCGGAAGTTTCCAAGGCTAAGGTATAGAGAATGAGCTAGAGGAGAAGCTTCATGAAAGCAGGAATCATTTTGTCTTGTTCACTTCTACATCCCCAGAACCTGAAAAAAGTGAGTGCATATTGTGTTCTTAACCGTTATACCAGATGGTCCCACCTTATTATATACTGTTTCATGGTCTTATGCTTACATTTTTATTCTGTTTTATCTCCTTAAGTAATAAATATCTTCTTTAGTAATAAGTATCATCACACTTAAGTGTGATAATAATTGTTCATATTTATATAATACTATGTAGGATTATTCATTCTTCTGGTAAATATGTATGGCACATTGCAGATACCCACTACATATTTCTTCTTTAAAAAAATATTTTTATTGAGAAATCTTCACACACATACAGTCCATCCACAGTATACAATCAATGGCTTCCAATATCATCACATAGTTGTGTATCCATCACCACGATCATTTTTGGAACATTTGCATCCCTCCAGAAAAAAAGAAAAAGGAAAAGAAAAAAATTCATGCATCCCATACCTGTCACCCCTCCCTGTCATTGACCACTAGTATTTCATTCTTCCCAATTTGTTTACCCTTTATACCCATATTATTTAGTCCCAACATATATTTCTTGAGTTGAATCATGACTAATCTGTCCAAATGCAAAAAACAAACAAACAAACAAAAAAACAAAAACAAAAACCTGAGTCTTAGTCTCTTCTGACTAATTTCTGTTTCTTAGGGTAAAATCTACATAGAATAAGTGTAAGTTAAGCTTTGGCATGGTGAGAAATCCATTACCTACACAAAAAGATGAAGTAATACAGTGAATAAAGAGAGATAGCACTGTTGTCCCCTCCATCAAAGAATGGATCTTTATGCAAAGATCACTGCTTTGCATAAGTACCTACAATCTAGGTCAGCATGGGTGGCTGAAAGAGGTCCAGAACAGGACCATGTAACGTGGGAGAAAGGCATTGAGTTTGGAATCAGGAGATCCTGGCTCCTCTCTCAGGAGTTTAGTCTCCACTATCAGACTAGCTCTGTGACCTTGGGGAAACCATTTAACCTCTCTGAGCCTCGCTTTGTAAAAAGGTATCAATAATAGTCACATAGCTACTTTTACAGGATTGCTGTAATTATTATATGACCCATTCTGTGAAAAATCAACTTACTGATGATTTAAGTTCCAGAATATCCTCACAGTAACCATCAGGCCAGTGCTTGCTTGGCCAAACAGCTGGGCACCATAAACTGGCCAAGTTGATATATGAATTTAACCCTCACACCTCTCCTTTATAATTTTTACTTATCATGTTCTTCATTCCCATTTTCATTTACCTCCTTATTAGGCCCATTTTCCCCATTTAGGAAGGTTAAAGCAGCTTTGGGAATTCATGGGGCCCTACTATCCTAGTCCTTTTGAAAAGACACTGTGTCATATAGAGGATTGCACATTCTGAAGTTCCCTGGCTCATTTAAAAAAATGATTGATATATATATTTTTTGCCAAAATTATACATGGCATAATAATTGGCTCATTCCCTTAGAGTTCTATGAAGCATTACCCTGTAGCAGACTAAATGTTGCTTTGCCATGTGGTGTGTGTGCATGTGTGTGTGTGTGTGTTTGTGTGTGTGTGTGTGTGTGTGGGTGGGTGGGGGGGTGTGTACTCTCACGGGAATGTGGGTTGGTATGGACGCTATTTTGGAAGGAGGCATACCTACTTAGAGCACACTTCACCTTTCCTCATGTCCCACATTGCCGTGCTTTTTTATCCTAGGTAACTGAAATGAAAATGTTTATTCTTATCTCAAATGAAAGAGGCTGCCTGTCTTTGGCATAGTCCTTACTGAATCCTGCCCACTGGCTGGCTTGCCGCTGGTTGGCCTGACTACATCTTGAGTTCTGGGGTGAGCTGCTCTCTCAGTTGCAGTTCATTTTTCTCATCTGCTGCCTGATATAATGCAATGTGCAGGAAACCTTGGCCCTTTTCTCCTGGATATGTATATTGAATTTTCCCAAAGACTTCAGATCTGTCAAGCATTCTCATTCCTTCTCTGTGCTGCCATAATTTCCTATATGCCACACTTAACATATTGCTTTCTTTTTTTTTTTTTCAGTTTTGCAGGTCATGTATCCTTAGCACCAGCCCAAAATGAGCTGTCAATCATGTTTATCAAATGAACGCTTTCTTTTTTGGGGTTTGGGCATCCGCATGTCAACAGGTACACTAAAGTGTAACGGGTGTGCTGGTGGTCCTGGCCTGCAGAGAGAAGACCTGCCCCATGGGACAGAGGTCTCTGACTGTGCAGCGCAGCTCGCCCATGTAAACCCCTTGCATTGTTTGGATGTTCTGCCCCATGCCAAGGCTCTAACCACCCACAAATAGGCTCATTGTTGTCCAAACAGATGGGCAAGGGAGATAGGCAGGCCAAAGCCCATGGATGGGCATGAAATGAATTGGCGAAGAGAAGCCAAGGGATTGGAAATGAATGCTAGCCCTTGCTGTGCAGCTTCCAGTGTAAGGCTGGACCAGTGTGGATGCAGTTTTGACACTGAGCTGCTAACAGAGGAAAAGGTAAGGTGTGAGTGAAAATGCAGTGAGTGGACACCTAACAGGTAGGTGTAAGACCACAGGACCCTGGGTAGCTCTCAAGTGTGCCAAGCACCTTAGCGGTGGGAGTTAATGTCTTCTTCCGCTGGGTCAGTTCTGAGACAAAGAATTTCAGAGGTAAAGCAACTGTAAATGTTGTCTACTCCAATCACCCTTCAATAGTCATTCATTCATGCTGTCAACAAATATTTAGAGCGTCTAACATGTCTCAGACACTATTTGGCAATAGAAAGGTAAAAAGCTAGGAATAAGACTAGCCTAGTATCTTCCCTATAAGAACTTATAATTATCTAATTAGTTACTTAGTTGCAGTCACAGGTGTTATGAAGGGGAAGTACAGGTAGTTAGGAGAACATATAATGGGGGCTCTTGGGCGGGGCCTCTGAGGAAGTGATATTTGGGTTGAGATCTGAAGAATGTACGGAGCGTGAAGTGGGAGTGGGGTGTGGTAGGGCAGAGAATAGGAGAATATTCTTGGCATAGTGGGACTATTGTCCATTTTATAATGTCTCACAAAGTGGCAATTAGCCTATGTTTAAACACCTCTGGAGAAGGGGAATTCATTTCCTCCAGAGGCGCCCCATCTTAGGTAGCTCTGTCAGTAAAATCTTCATTTTGAACCAAAATGTGTTGCTGAAGCTGCTGCCTTTGGTGCTGGTTCTACTTCAGGGTCTTACAGGACAAGTTGGCTCCTTCTTCTCCGTGTGCTTGGAGATGGTGTGATGTTCTTCAGTCCTTTTAACCGGGAGGCGAGTTATTTAACCCCACTGGGCCTCAGGCTTTTTTCATCTATGAATTTGGTCTAACTAATAGTATCCTTCTCATAGAGTTGATATACATGTGAGAAATAATCAACATAAAGTTCTTGACTGAGTGCCTGGGAACATAACTAAGTTAACCAAGTTCTCAATAAATATTAATTATTATCATTATCATTATATAAAGGTCATTAGCACATTTGTCTTATTTAACTGTTGGGTTGTACACTCCTTAAGGGGAGGAACTATGAAAAAGGATGGTTTTTGGAATCAGACAAACTTCAGTTCAATGTCCGGCCATAATATCTACCAGTGACAAGTATATGACCAGTTATCGCAAAAATTGTTGAAACATAAACATTTAAAAAATTATGAAAATGGTATCTGTCACTACCTCTCCAAATTATTGCAGGGAATGCAAAAGATAACCAAAGTAAAGAATCCATAACAATACCTTGCCATTCCTAACTAGTGTTCAATTAATGTGTTTCCTTCTCTCTTTCCAGTCTCACAGTGATTTGCTTGTACGTAATTGTTTTCTTGTGCTTCATCATCCACCTACTTCCAAAAAGTGTTAAGTCTATTACAATGTGGTTAATAAATACTTATGAATGAGCAGAATGAACAAATGATTGGAATTTGCCCTCTTCATCTTTTCATATGAGAAGTGGTGAAGGTTTCCCCAGCAGAGTGGAAGCTCGCCACCGAGTCAGGTCCTTGAAGGTGAACACTGGATACTGAAGAAGACTTGTCTGGATACAAACGCTGGCCTTCTGGGGCCACGAACCTGCTCCTGCCTCCGGCTACCTGGAATGAAATGCCTGGTGTCTGCCACCTGTCTCACAGATCTGTCCTGAGGATTAATGAGGTCATGTCTGAGGAGCCGTGTGAAGCCTCTGGAAGGAAATTACTGGTAAAAGTCTCATTCCAGTGAATTCGGCTACCAAGAAGAGTTCTGAATAACAGAAGTTGAGCTCAGGGTGCAGTCGATGTCTTTAAAAAATGTGATTTTGTTGACTCGACTACATCCACTTTTAGACACTGAACGGGGCTGTGGGACAATTCTTTCTCTGGTCACCGTGCCCTGATGGTCGCACTAGAACCATCTTTCTCAAAGACTCTTGAGGCTTGTCTGTGTCACCTGGGTGTTTGTTAAAAATACAATTTCCTGGTCTTCACCTTCGGAACTCCACATTTGCAAAACTCCAGGAAGCGCCATTTATATGCAATACCATGTGAATGGTGCCCCCTGGTGTTGTTCAGTGTGACAGCAGGGCTTACCTCAGGCTGACTGAATAGGGATTTCGGCTGTGGGGCCTGGGAATTTACATTTTTAACAAGCAGCTCAGGCGAATTCACATTGAGAACCACGGTCAACATTCAAAAAAATGGAATTGTTGTTTTCTTTAAAGGGTGAGAGAGTGTTTTTGTTGTGAGAGAGATGGTGGCAGAGTAGGAGGCTGCTGGGGGAGGGGGAGGGGGTAACAGGTGCAGCGCTGAGTGATAATGAGCTCTTCACACTTCTACCCACTCACTGAGTAATAACTAATTAGGAAAATAGCTAACATTGAAGAAGTAAATTTACTAATGTCAAGCAAAGTACTTTCCAGGCATTATTTCATTTTATCCTCACAATAACTTAGTGAGGTAAGCATAATTACATTCATTTTACAAATGAGTAAAATAAAGTGGAGAACTATTACCTCTAAATTATTATGTATGTGTTATATATAATATATCAGAACTATGGTATAAAGTAAACACTCAATAAATGTTAAATAGTATTGCAAATGTATATGTAAAAGTACTTTTCAACGTATAATTCCACCACTTTAACAGCAGCTAAGAACAGCTAATGATAGCAATAATTGGGAGAAGGGCACTAGGAAAGCCGTGGGGGGCTGTTTGGTGTAGTATGGAGGTGACAGCCTTCTATGGAAAGGACACTAGCAAAGTAGGGAGGCGTTGAATAGAAACTTGATTCATCAGGTCAACCCTTCCTTTTTCCCCAAGAGAAGAGAGGAAACTTCATTCTCCTACACTGTACCCAAAAACTCAGGAAGTTTTATCGACTTTATCTATACAGGTTAAATCATGATTTGTGGGCTAGCTTAATATTTTGCTTCTATCTGAAAATATATTGAGTGAACTCACCAGGGAACTTTGAGAACATAATCCATTCATAACTTGGGACCTACAACAGCACACATCCTGTCAGAGTCCTTTCCGGTATGCAAATTTAACCAGCTGCTAATCACTGGCAAATATTCTACGGGGGAGAATGTTTAGAGAATTGGGGTTTCATCTGTAATTCTGTTATGGCAGAGATCCTCAATATTCTACCAAAATGCATCCTCATCTTTTTCCTGGACCCAAAACTTGACTCCGTGTTCTGGCATCTCTGGCAGTTGGGCGTGGTCGTATGTTGTGGAATGCCAGCGGGGGTGACTGAGGTCCACTTTCAAGTCTGGCCCATGAAACCTTCCACTTGCCTTCCTCAGTGCCCTTCCTCGTCCTGGCAGACTGCAGTGGCACTGCTCAGTGCTGCCCGGGCAGCGGGGAGGATGGCAGAGCTGCTGGCAGCCTGGGTCCTTGCATGACTGTGGAGCAGAGCCACTTCTCACCTGAACCCTTCCCTGGACTGAATGTGAGCAAGGATAAACTTCTTCATCTTAAAATCTCTGAATTTGGGGGATCTATTTGTCATTGCAACTTAGTTTTATCCGACAAATCCATCTACGGTGAAGAATAATCTAATCTGTTAACTCAGAGTTGGGGTGGCTTTTTTGCAGGTATCATTCCATGAAAATGTTATTGTAATTTTTTCCCTACTTAAAAGATCTGTAGTTTAATGAGGACTCTCATTGGGAACAAATGATTAGCCTTGAAAAAAAAACATAAATGAAAGTTTTATGAACAAATAAGGATTGGTTTTCCTTTTGGTGAGTGCGTTAAAAGCGGTATCCTTAGACAATATTCAACTTGAGATCAGTGTCATTGCTTTAGGCAGGTGTTTTATGCAAAAAAGAACCAAATTAAATGTAAATACATTTTCAATTTGTGATTGTCATTTGTAATTACGCCTTACTCACTTTTCTATCAACAAAATAATTGATTACTAAATGCTAGGCTTGAGGCCAAAGAAATACCAGGAGAATACAAGGATATATGGGGAATTTATTCAATATATTTGTATTCAGACTAGAACCTCTGAATCGATAGATTTAATTCAGACTAGAACCTCTGGAATTTAAATATTCAGTATTCAGTGGGATGTTCATGTGAGATTCTAGAGGTTTTTAGTCTGAATCAGATATTCTCTTAGAGGTTAAGGAGAAAAAAAATAGTTGAGGGTTGAAGAACACATGCTCTAAGAAGCAAGTGACTTTATAAATAGTTCTCTCTTAAAGGAAATCGTCTTGGTTTTTGACTAGCATTGACTATTTGCCAATCCACTAGGTTTTAGTGGCTATTAGAATGCTGACGAGATTGAAAATCCAGTGGAGCAGGGGTTTTGGTCTTGTTCATCAGTCAATAATATTTGTTGAATGGAAAGGAATATGATGGGTCATCTACTCCAGTAACGCATGCGATACTTATCCTTCCTTAGAACATCTCTGCCAACTGGTAGTTTAGTTTGTTTAGACTGGAGAAGGAAACATCTCTACCTCCTGATGCATAGCCAACTTTGAATGGATCTTATATTAAAAACTTATTTTTTATGAAGAAATAAGAGACAAAACAAAACATTCTTCTCATGGAAAAGACCATGGCTCCTAATCATTTTCAGCCTTTGCGTCATCACTCATAGATGTTTCCTGAGTACCACTCCAGGTATCAGAGCAGGGGTGTGGCCAAACAAGCAGGTGCATGACACATTTCTTTCGAAGACATCGCAGTCAAGTTAGGGAGGCAAGACATGCATTGCCGGCAAGCTTCTCACTTGGGACATTTGCATTTGCAGTCTCCTCTGCCTGCAATCCTTGTTCCCCCATACAGCATGGTTCACTCCCTCAGCCCTTCAGGTCTTGCTTAAATACCACCTTCTCAGGGAGCCCTCTCCTAACTACCTTGGGTAAACTTGCAAACGTCACCCTCTGCTTCTGATCCACGACATCCCAAACTCCCAGTTTCCATTCCCTGCCTTATTTTTCTCCATAGAACTTGGCATCCTATAAATATCTTGAAATTTATTTCTTCATTATTTGTCTCCGTCTATTCCAACATAAATATCACTAAGTGGAATTTTTTCCCTGTCTTGTTCACTGTTGGCAAAGAGTAGACACTCCATAAATTTTTATTGAATATCGTAGAATGAACATGTATATGGACATAGAAACCTAAGAGTTTAAGGACGTATATACAATTACTGTCAAATGAATACTACAAACAATACATCCTCCACAGGGTAGATATGGCTCATGTTTCTCTCTTTCTTAGCATTATCCTTAGGCTTTTTAAGAATGAAAAAAATTCAATTTTAATATGTAATGTTTCATTTTTATAATTGTAGCAACATTTCTTTCCTTTTTATTAAAACACTTTCATATTAGTAAAGGGTAACTAGAGAATTTGGAAAATATGGAGAGTTACAAAGAAGACAATAAATATGATCCATAACTCCAATATTTAGAACAACCTATAACATTTAACATTTTGGCATATTTTCTTCCAGTCTTCTTTTCTAGGCATATATGTTTTACTACAAAACAAGAATCACATTGCATGTGTTTTGTAACTGGTTTTTTAACATATGCTTTTAATAGCTGCATCTTATTCTGTTACAGGACCATCTCATAATTTATTATATCTTTTTCCTATTTTTGCACTTTTAGGTTGTTTCTGCTATTGCATTTATAAAGAATGGTATTTGTAAATTAGCATTAATAGGATATTTGTAAATTAATATCTTCTGAGACTATCTCCTTAAGATGATTTTGTAAAATGGGAATTACTGGCTAAAGGGTCTAAAGTTTTTGTTTTCTTTATTGTGAAAGTTTTCAAAAGAATGGAAAAGTAGAAAGCACTGTATAACAAACTCCTATTTTTAATCACCTAGACTTATAGTTAATATTTTGCGCTGTTTGCTTCAGCCACTTTTTAAAAAAGAGGTTAAAAAAACTCTGCCAGATGAGAAGTTTTAAAGGACTATTTAAAAATCATAATCATATTATAATGTTCAACACACTAAAACAAATAATTTCTTAATTTCATGTTCAACTCTCTCTGATTGTCTCAAAATGTCTTTTTACAGTTAGTTTAATTGAAAAAGGATTCAAATAAGGTCCACACTCTGATTTGATTGTAATATCTTTTGCTCTTTTAACTGTTCCTACTTCCCCTTCCTTTTCTTCCCGTGCCAGTTATTTGTTGAAGAAAATAAGAGGTTGGCCACATAGGATTCCCCACATTCTGGTTTTGTTTGGTTGCATGCTCATGGAAAAAATTAATACATTCTTCCATCCACCATATTTCCTGTAACTTCAGAGCAGAGGTTCTCAGACTTACTGTACATCAGAATTGCCCAGAGGGTTTATTGAAACACAGATGGCTGGGCCCCACCTCCAGAGTTTCTTAATCAATGATTCTGGGTGAGAATTTGTATTTCTAAGAAGTTTCCAGATGATGCAGTTGCTAACGGTCCAGGGACCACACTTCAAGAATCACTGCTTTAGAGGAATGATGAGGTTTCTTTACCCTAGAGTCACGTAGAAGAATGATTTATTCAGAACTTTATCTACATAAATTACATATAATTTATTATTTATAAAGATGACTTAATCTGTGAATATCCACACACAAAGTATTCAAGAAAATATGCATTGGTTTTGTTATTAAGATTATTTCTTCTTTTTATGCTTCAACTTTTTATTTTGAAAAATTTTAGAACTGCAGAAAATTTGAAAGCCCTCTGAAATTTTTAAAAGCTTTGCCAGTTACTGCCAAATTGCTTTCCAAAAAGGCACTAGTGGAGTAGTACATGAGTTTGCTCATTTTACCAAAAATGAGCCAAAGGTAAGCATTAACATTTGACAGGTGAAAAAAAAATTTCTTTTTGTTATTTTAATTTGAAATTATTTGGTTATTGGTGAAATTTTTTAAGAATTTCCACTAGCTACTCCTTACCCTTGGTTCTGTGAACTGTTCATTTCTTTTATCCATTTTCTATCTGGACTTTGGTGTTTTTCTTGACAATATCTATGGGCTTATTTCATATTAAAGATAATTGTTCCTCCACATATTTGTCACAGATATTTTTTCCAGTTTATTATCAACATTTTTTCCCCATTAAGTTGACCACATTTGTGTTGTCAAATCTTTTGACTTATATCTTTGAGCCTTCTTTGATTGTTTTGGATAGTGCTTCCCAATCTGAGATAACTACTCACTTACATTTGCTTCCAGTACTTATCTGTCTTACTGAAATGGCATTTATTTGCGTGCCCTAGGGGATTCTCACGTTGGTTGAGGGACTTGCAATGTGCAGCAGAATCTGGAAAGGAACCCCTCAATCCCTGGGTTTACTGTTCGAGAGACACTACAGTATACATGAGATGACTTATCTGCGAACCATGGAAACATTTTGAAGAGGTAAAGCAGAGAATACACTGAAGAATCATTTGTCACAAGTAATTGCAGGCAGTCAAAAAGAGCTGGGAGAGTATATGAATCATGACGTAAGAACTGTGAAGGGCAGGCATTTGAGTTCAGTCAGAAACTTATTGAGTAGGCTGGTCCTCAAATGAGATACAAATTTTATGCCATGAGGGGCAAGTCTGCAGAACAAATCATTCCGGTTTGTGTTTCAGCCTCTGTAATACAGGATTTTTTTCATTGATCTTTGCTCTCTTGGTGTTTTTTTTTTTTTTTTTGCATCCTTTTCATTCTCTCTTTTATCCTTATCCCTTAGTTGTGATAAATCATACTGCCTATCGGTGTGAAAAGTTTGGCTTGTGCAGTTGTAGTTTACATGTGTTGCTCAAGACGTGAAACAAAGCTGCAGCATGACACCAATCAGAATAAAAACTTGCCATTACTGGGGATCAGTCTTACGTGAAAAGCTTGCATAGATGCCAAACATCCGAATTCTTTGTTTCTAATTGATAAATAAAAATGCAACTTCGGTTAATGAAAATACCAAAAATGTTGAAAGATCTCCTTTCTCCCAAGACCTTTGCCATGCAATTAGGAAGAGGGTTTTTGTGGTTTCTTGGTGCTGTGAAAACCACTTAGGATCTAGCTCCACTTCCATACCTCAACACCCCCAATCCCAAAATAAATACTGAATCAGGGAAAGGTGAAAAATAATAATGCAGTTTGTTAAATTACTATCTTACACAACTCTTGAATATATCTTACTTTATTTAATTGTTATTAATATCCTGCAATGTAATTATTATTGATCCCAGATTACTGATAAAGAAATTGAGACTCAGAGAAATTCAGTAACTTGCCCCAAATCATACAGATATTTAAATGGACTGGAATTCAAATAGATCT